>JAODTR010038051.1:0-20309 GCA_025399935.1 Amblyopsis rosae | reverse complement strand
ATGTATTTATGTATTTATTATTATTATTATTATTATTATTATTATTATTATTATTATTATTATTATTATTGAATAACCTTCTTTAACCAGGGTAGCCTACGGTGGATCCAGTCTTGTTGGGCCAGGTAGACCTATTTCCCATGGCTCTTCCGAGCAGAGATGATTAGCTGCTCAGAAATAAATCAATACGTAGACAAACGCTAATTCATAATCGTCTGCGCGCTGGAAGTGATTCAAAGCGCGTGAAAAATGACCGGTTGAAACCATATCCAGAGCCCGCGAGCGACGTGTTTTTCTCCGTTTGGGCCGAATAAGCAGCGCGCGCAAAGGCGATAAGAAAAGACGTTTGCAGGCGAAGAAGAACATCCTTGTGTTCGTCCCTCCGTTTTCCATTGCAAACATTAAAAACGCGGATATCATCGACACGGTTTTTGCAGTGGCATAATTGAACTCTCGTTATAATCTCTCTCTCTCTCTCTCTCTCTCTCTCTCTCTTTCCACTACCCGTATCTCAGATACTAATTCCGCAGCTCCCTCACACAAAAAGATCGAAGAACGCCCCCCCCCCTTCATTCTCTCCAGTAAAACGAACCTGTGCTGTGTTAGCTATGTGACACCTTGACACGACGCTGCAGGGCAGATGGGTGACTCCACACGCTGACTGTCTGGGCGTGGGCCTATACGCAGCCAAGATCACGAACAGATTTTACACTGTATCGCTGTGGCCAAAATCTGATATCTCTGCGGCTGTCTAGACGGTTCAAACCCACGTGGAATCTGTACATCTCCGCTATTTACACCTCACAGAAGGTTGCAGCGTCATACTATATGTCTCTATGTGGGCACACAGGTCCAATAATAATAATGGAGGCACATTTTTTTTTCGTGCTCCTTTCTCTTTGTGTGTAATAATCTCCATCTGGCTCGCGTGCTTGTCGGCCCCACTAACCCCTGGTGCAGCCATGTTCCCCATAGACAGGGGCGCAACAGAACTCCCTCGCTCTATCCCGGCGGTTGTCCTGTCAGTCCAACCCGGTTCACTCGCAGTTCACCGTGTCAATCTGCCCGAGCATACCCCGAGACGAACGAGCCCATAACCCCTCGTCTCCAGTCCGCTCCGCGGGGAGAAAATGGGGTGGGTGGGGGGGTGGGTAGAACGACTGGAATACAGGAAAACAGAAAGGAGGGTCGAGGGCAGCGGGCGGCCATGTAGTGAGTGGTTCTGGCACGGACAGTCCAGGCTCTAGTTATTGTAGCTGAGCTAGCTATATGGAAGTACGTGGAGATTTAGGACGGTTAAAAGTGAAGCGTGGCAATATAGCCTAACGATGACTTGAACAGAACCCCCCCGATGATCTGTTAAAAACAACGGGAAGCGGAAGACTTTGGGCAAACTACTCTGAGCTTTATGCGCTGTCAAAATATAAGGCACACAAACCTCTTAGCTAAATTGTAGTAAAAGGCCTCTGTTAGCTAATCATTTTGCGATAGTCAAGTCGAGGGAAGCCGAACTTTAAGAAACAGCATATATAGGAGATATTGGCGACACAAGTGGAATATTGCGCCTTGCTGGCTCGCTGGAAGGACGTTTGTAGATAGAAGGAATGAAAGAACAGGGGGTAGAAAGAGGTGCATAGTAAGGGGGAGAGAGAGCGTGCGGGAGCGAGAGAGTGAAGGACCCAGGGAACATACAGCGTCATACGCAAGCCAAGGGCGGCAGGAAGAAACCGCGGGCGGAGCGCGGTGTTCGGTCCAAAAGAGCAGAGGTCGGGGTTTATTTGAAGAGCTCGGCAGCGTCCTGCCCTGTTGCCTGTCAAGTTACCGGAGGACACCGTCCTCGGCATGCACGCACTGGCCCACTACAGGGATTTTCGCTGGCGCACAGGCGAGGGAGCGCGCTAAAAAGTATCACCGCCAGCGCCAGGCAGAGCAGCCCCCGTCAGCTCGGACGCTGTAGGTGTACAGGCTTTCATGACTGCTGGAGATTTATTGCGCTTCGGCTGGGATTTGTAGCTGAGCATACCGCAAGCGGGCAGGAAAACTAATGTTGCATTTTTATTCTATTCCAACGGGCGACTTAAAGTGAAACAAACATGATCACGTCTTTAAAACCTGCTTTCATTTGTAGCAGGTACGCGTAAGTTTACGTCGTAATGAATGCGTGTGCGCGTCTCCACTTTTAAAAAAAAGGTATAAGGAAAAATACCCATCTACACCCGAACACGACGCTGAGAAAACTAAATATCCATTTTCAAGGAAGGAATTTTCCAGTCTGCTTCGCCCAGGGTTAAAGGCTTCAAACGGTGTGTCCATCTTTGTGAGTCCGAAACAAAACGCCCACGGTCCCGTCCAGGGAAGGGAAGCTCGAGGAGGATTAGCAAAATCGCGAGAGCAGGTAAGGTCTGTCGTTATACCGAATGGTGCCACCTGGATGCTCCTTGGTCGGTGTCTCTTCCATTCCCGAGGTGTCCCACCCCAGGCGCTCTGCCGTTCGACATGTCATTAATTATCCGATGTGTGACCCTTGGCTCTTTCGAGCCCGGGGTGGTATCCGTTGGGTGTTCCCGCGTGCAAGGCAAGCTCGCCAGCCAAAACTTTTTCCCCCACTCAGTGTGTGTGTGTGTGTGTGTGGAGGCAGCCGACGACAGATGCGTCAAAATAGGTAACAGAGATGGGGCCAAAGGGCTCATTGCTATCATAGTCATGTCTTTCTTTCTTTCTTTCTTTCTTTCTTTCTTTCTTTCTTTCTTTCTTTCCCACATCCCTCCACGCGTGTCTTTGGTCGCTCCTTCCCTTTCTTGGTCTCGGCATTTCTCACTCAGACTGCTTCCCTTGCCGTTTTCGGCTTCTCTCCTCACCCTGTTGTCTGACTAGTCGGACAATATTAGCCCGTGCTGGAGTGCACCGGTCATTTAAAACGACGTTTACTCAAGCCATAAAGTGCAGTTGCTTCTTGTGTTTAAAAGAAAGAGGAAGGCGGATGGGGGGGGGGAGAAGGGGGAAGAGGGGGGGGTGTTCGAGTGAGTGAATAGGGATCTGATGGCTAGGTGTAAGAAAAGAAGATGCATGTTAGCATCACAGTGATTTATGAGTGTGTGAAAAGATTGCTTACTCAATAGGTGCTCTTAGGCCTATACCCCACCCCCAACCCTTCCCCATATATTCACAACATGTTCCCGTAAAACAAACACATGGAAAACATACACGTGTCTCTAAATGCATTTTCTGCCATGTAACGGCAATGCCTAAATTATATAGTCTAATTCTGAATGAGGTCAATTAGCATATAGAGGCTATATGAAATTGTATAATAGGCCTATATGCAGCGGCCATGAATTACCAAAAATGTTATGGATTGTCTACGGAAATTGTCCTCAATAATTTTGAAATAGCCACTAAATTGAATTGAACCAAATTGTATATAAGTAAACAATAGTTTATCTCAAACGATCAAAGAAATGCTCATGACTGTAGGTAAAAATCTCAAACCATGATTATGAAGGTTATGAAACTATTAATGCTTAGTTGTACATGAGAGTCAAACTCTGATATATTGCATCTACATCTGTGGGCAAATCATATACATGTTCAAATTAAACCAACACATTGGTGTCATGAATTCGGCATGCAAAAATTACAGAATTATTTTTTTTTGTTAAAAAATAATAAGCTTTTTGTCAAATTCACCAAATATCTGCTTGCGGTCTGCTATCGTATACTGTTCTATGTTCATGCTGAAAATAGTACACAGGGTTTATACACAGCGCTCCTCTGTATATAGGAACAGAAGTTGTGCTGTATACAGAACAACAACCTCCTAACCATTGCAGTGTTTTTCCAATGTGTGAAGGAGCAGCACCTTATGGGAGAGGCGTTTTTGTTTTGATTGGGTAAAACAATCAACCAGCTTTGACTATAAGAAGATCTCTTATTTACCAAGAAGTACTATAGGGCCCATATTTCAAACATATGGCAAGGCTATGACTTGTAGGCATGTAGTTGTTTTAACTGCTGTCAGGGGTGAAATAATCTTTATAAAGATTACAGAGTTACGTTATTATTTCAAATGTTCTTCCCATTGGTCAATAACTTAACAAAATATGTTGCTGCTGGTTGGTAAAAATAAAAATGCATAAATATCTCATGTAAATTAGGAGATAAATGATGTCATGTGTCCAGATTAGAATATCACGTGAGCACGACCAAAGTGTATTCTCCGTCATGCCATCGAACATGCTCCCAAAACCCTTTAGTACAAATCCGTTATGAGAACACGGCAGTGGCTCAGTGTGTAGAGAAGGACGACAGGTGATCCAGAAGTCGTTCATTTGAACTCCGCTAACTCCTCACTCCAAGTCTCGAGGTGTCCCTGAGCAAGGCACTAACCAATGACTGCTCCCGGTGGTCAGGTGTGGCGTGGCAGTCATGATATTCGGTGTGAATGTGTGTGTGAATGAGTGAACGTGAGACAATGCTGTACAGCCCTTAGAGTTGCAGGAAGGTTGGAATAGCGCTATATATATATATATATAGCAGGGGACAGGATGGACAGGATGGTCTAGTGGCCAGCTAGAAGGTTGTGGGTTCGAACCCCGGTATTGACCTACCTGTAAGCATCCTTGAGCAAGATGCCTAACCCCCCACCCCCCCAACTGCTCACGGTTGTTGGTCGCACCTTGCATGGCAGCAATCACCATCGGTGTATGAATGTGTGTGTGTGTGAATGGGTGAATGTGAGGCAAAATACTGTAAAGCGCTTTGGATGAAAGCGTTATATAAATGCGCACATTTACCATTTATATGCAGTCCATTTACCATAAATATATCTATAAATAGAGTTTGACATGGCTGCAGAAACCATGTTAAATGTGATGTTTTCTTTGTTGATCTTGCAATGATGATGATGATGATGATGATGATGATGAAGATACTGTACACCTTCTGTTTCCAGTATGGTTTATTCACATCATGCAAATGGTTGTGAGGCTCATAAATGCTTGACTGCTCTTGGTGGTTTGAAGCACATCCGGTTATGGAGTCAGGGGTAAACCACAGCACTTCTATTTTAATTGATTTTTCCATACATCACTGACAAACTGTAGGCAAAATACCAATATGTAAAGAAAGAAAAAAAACTAGCAGGGACAAATGCTACTAGTTGTGTGCCAGTATATGAAACCTGACAGCTTTGGATGAGAGCCACAGATGTGCTATAACAGGCTTGTGTGTTGCGGGCCAAGTGGCGTTATTATATTACTATCAGAGGCATCTTTTGTATATTTGATGTCAAAAGGATGAGCGTGTTGCTGGGAAGCAGATACAGGTCTGTCTTTGTTGTTGAACACTCAAACTACTGAGCATTAAAGGTATAGTCAGCTATTGCAAGCTAACTGAAAGCTAATACACTTGTTGTCAAATTCACCAAATATCTCCGTGCCTTTCGCTAGTTTACCGTTCTCTGTGCGTGTTGAAAAAATAATCTGATACTTCTACAGTGCCATGACACCATGAATAGTAACATAAACAAAGTGGTGAACACCGCTCACATCAACAAAGCCTTTGTTTACGCTTTGCTTCACAATGCTTTTCGATGTGTGGAGCAACGCCGCAGAGGGCCCGGAGCGATACGGTTTTGATTTGAGCTCGACGTTAGCAAGAATGGAAAACCCTGCCTTTAAAGCAGAAAGGCTTAACCAAAAGGGTATAAAACTAAACACAGTAATCACATTCCTTAAACAGATTGGTTTGTTTAGCACACATTCCATGTACACTATACTCTCCAGGGCACAACTTGACCACTATTTTGTGCCATTATCTGCATTTTCTGATATGATGTTTAACCCTCTCAATAACACACACACACACGTACACACACACACGCACACACACACACACACAAACACACACACAACATTAGAGTTGGTGAGCTTGGCACTTTTCTTGGCCCTGGAGGGCAAATTGACCTCTTCCTTCTTTCTCCGCCATGCCTCTCTCTCTTTCTCTCTCTCTCTCTCTCTCTCTCTCTCTCTCTCGCTCTCTCTCTCTCTCTCTCTCTCTCCCCTCTCCTTGTGTCAGGGCCTTCTTTGAGTTCTAGGTTAAAGATTAGCATGTCTGATAAAGATTAACTCTCTGTCAAAGGAATGGGCTGACGGCAGGGTTATTGGTGACCCAGAACAGTACCCAAATCTGGCAAGAGGTTAGCAAATGCAGTGAAGCAATGGATACAAGTGAATCATTGAATTGAGAGGAAAGATCCAGGTTTGAAACATTCCAGTCCAGCCTAATATAGAAAATAATATTTTACACATTCCTGTATATCAGCTCCCTATCAAAGTTTAAAAAAATGTTTTTAGTTGATAAACATTAAATTGGATATAATTCTGCTGCTTTCAAAATAAAACCTGCACGCCAAAAATCAAGTACAGCATGTTTGACTTCTTTAATTAATTACAAACAACAATTCATAGCATTCATATCCATCATATTTTGCATGTGACCAGATGTGGAAAAACCTAACTTGCACAATGCAACCTTTCAGTTGGATACAGGACACTGATCTGATTAAACATAGTTTGAATGCGTGCAACTTACAGTTTAAACGTACAGTTTAAAAGCATTGGACTTATTTCTTTTCAAATGTGTACAATGTGATTTAGTTCAGAAGTTGTTACTGGCAAGCTCTTCGCTCTATACCAGAGCCATGTATAACAGACAGTCGCGTCCACTCTGTTTACTCCACTGTTTCGTTAAGTCACGGCAATGGTGTATTGAGGAACCACATAACAGTTCACAGACGTTAGCCGCAAATACTAGAAACACCCTATATACAATATATTATAAATGTATATTGATGCATTTATTGACTAATTATCAAAAATTGCAGGTAGGTATCTGCACTGCTGCTGTTTTGCATCTATTTGAGAATTTCTAACTTCTGTTGGCGCAACTCTCTCTTCTAACCGATTTATAGTGACCATTCAGTGAGGTAATATGTAAACCCTAAAATGGGGATACATATGTTTTCTGCACATAGCCTGTAGGGTGGTGAAATAGGTATTTTGTCCGTAAGTTGAGTGTAATGCCTAATGTATGCCTCCATAGGAGCTTCAGACATTTATAAGAGGTTGGACTGTTTCATATTTACAAGGGCGGAGATAGTGAAATAAGTTAAAGGATGTGATTACAGTTTGACCTTCTTCAAATAAACCTTGTGTTAAAGTTCACACATTGGAATCATGATGTTTTCCTAAACATGACTCACATGCAGGCAGCTTCTGTAGAAGTATAGGTTTCTAACTGCCACAGTGAACACAATGCTAAACGAATAACCTAATGTGCATATTAATACATAACCAAACAGTTATGTATGTATGGCGATATTATCATTATCCATTGCCAAAGTGCCGTTTCACAGAACTCTCGCAAGATTTTGACACCAAAATAAACTCTCCATACAAGATACTATTGTAGAAGGTAACTGTGTCAAGACTTGCCTTTTTTCTCTTTTGTTTTAGATTGAAATGTTAGCAATGCTGTTACTAAAAAGAAAACATGTATATTAGCCGTGGCTTCAAAGATAAACAGAATAGACTGACAAAAGTCTATCTATAATTAATTAACCTATGCAACCAAATTGGAAAGCCCTGTTTAAATTGCATCCATATTCCCTTCTATTCAATGCACCATGAAGCAGATATGGATGAAATTGAGTGTTCAATCATTGAACTGTTTTTCATGCGCTCAGAGGGACCGCATATATTTTCAGGTCTCCCTTTCTCATCGACTCTCACTTGCTTTCACTAACATAGCTTATTGTAATTATCTTTCTCTCTCTCCCTATATCTTTCCCTGATTCCCACTCTCTCCCTCTCTCTCCCCCCCCTCTCTCTCACTCTGTCTCTCTCTCTGTACTTTGCTGAATGAAAGGCAGCAGAAGGAACAAACTTTTGGAAAACATCTACCGCTGTTTACAGAATATTAGATGCTTTGCAAACTATATGACAATGGCTCCTTGTATGGTTATTCAGAGCTTCGACCAGGCAATGCCAGTTACAGTAAACTCTTTATCCCAAATCAGCATTTTGGCAATGGCAATTCTTTCCAACTAAGGTGTTATACTAACATACTAACCTTTATACTTTTTATTTGTATTAAAGACACACTTAATATACCGTTGTTCTAAAGGAGTCCTTAATGTTTGGAGCCTACTTTTTGAATCCCCCAGAGATTGACGCTAAAAGTTACATTTCTTCACAAACCCATACCTCTCTGATTGTTATGGTTTTGAAAAGTATAGTGGTCTGATTAAGTGCCCACATTGGCGTTGCTGTGTTTTCGTTTATAAAATCACTAAAACGTGTTACACGCTGGCCGTCGACCCACAACAAACAAATGGGGCTCATGTGGGTTTGGCAATGTGCGCGCCACCAACTGTGTGGTACTGGTTCCAATGCATTTAAAGATGTCTGTTGAAACCGCGAACCTTCCGGTTCAACGCGGTTTCTCTCCTTCAACCAACTGTTCCGCAGAGAGTAACATATGACTTGTTTAGTGTATAAGTCAAGCGAACGTGAAGATCTGGATCGTGCGCGGGACTGCGTGTGCAGCACCTATATAGCGGCGTGGAATGGATTATAACAATAATGTAATACATAAGGGGGAGATTCCCCGACAGTTGCCTCTGCATACTGATCATTAATTGCGGTGAGTTGTCGCTCTTCCACGACAAAGGTCACTTTGGGGCGCAAAGCGCCAATCTGTCAGTGTATGTGCGAGCAGACACTCGAGCGTGCCTGGGCCGGTTGCAACGTATATATGCAGGCTGCTTGTGCAAGAATGAGTGCTGGGTGCATAGCATATCGAGAGTATGCCTATACAAATGTAACATACAAGTTGAATTTTAAAATATATACCAAGTAGCGTACGTTCTCGCTGCTTACACGTTGTGTCTGATAAGGTCCAAGCTTAACGCATGCAAACCTGTGCTATACTTTGAAACCAAGCACATAATGTTTGTTTGAAAGATTTGTATTAGGCCTAGTTTTATTTTATAGAGTCAAATTCCAAGGACACAACGGTCCTGTAAAAAAACGCCTATTTAGTTGCTGATATACACTCTGAAAGTCTGAAAGCGCGATGACCAAAACTTTCAATTTCGTGTTTGGGTGATAGCGCGCACGAGTTTACTGTGGGAACTTGTGTGTCTGTGTGTGTGTGTGTGTGTGTGTGTGTGTGCGTGTGCGTGGTGGTGATGGGGGGGGCTAAGGCAGGTCTGTGACGGCACCACCAGACCAGAGCACAGATAAGAAAGGGAGGGAGAGGGCGAGAGAAGGAGAAAGAAAGAAAAATGCTGATAATAAAGTTGTGGCCAAAACTGTCCAGAGCCTGTCTTTTGTTTACTATGAAACACCGAGAAGACCTCGTTCTGTTGTCAGTTAGACTACAGCCTATATTGCAGCCGAGCTCGCGTATTCGTGCTTCTCGGCATCGCCTAGGCTACTTAATATGCATAAGATACCCTTTGTTGCTTCAATAAAGATCAGCAGCCGTTTAGCTGTTAGCGTTAAATAGCAACACCGCGTATTGACAATCCTCCGATTTCGTGCGTTAAAATAAAGCCTTAGCTCCACATAGGTTATCGTGGCTTTTTTCCCCCCATTCTCTCTCTCGATGTCCTTCTCTCGCTCGCTCAGTTTCTCGTGTAGTAAAAATTGGCTGATCAGCTGTTCTCCGTGGTTGGAGGAAGCCTCCTCCCTTTGTTTCAGGCTAAGCTAGCAGGCTATGCTAGTCGCGCCCTACATCACTTTCTAGGCAACTTTAGACTAGTCCACTACTGCTCTGGGTCCTAGGGGGTGCATATCACCGCTAATGCGGCCAGGGTGGAGGAAAAAGCACAGGAAAACATCACCCGGCCCTGCGATGGGGATGGACTGCGGCCAAAGTTGTGCGTGAGTGCCGAGGATGGAGACCATAAATAAGTTTGTGGCAGCGTTGCAGGCCGCGGCGGCAGTATGAGAGGCTATAAGCGGGGAGGTCGGGGGATCCTTGCGTTTGATTTATGTGTTTGGGGGAAGCTGTCAGTGGCAGAAACAGAGAAGCAAAGCGGCCAACGATTTTATTCCAGCAGTAATAACAGCCTCTATGCAACATCACGGACAGTGTTGTACATTGGGCCCGAATTGCTTAACCGTTACAATTAACCTTTTCACTATGGTCTGCCGTGATGCAAATGTTGCTCGTTTTGTTGGGTCTTTATATTTCTCATTGGGATATAATTTTCGTCTTAAAATACGCCTCCGTGTATCTATTTTCTATTCTATTTTCTTGCTTTGTTACTTGTTTGCATTCTCCTTGACCCGCTCTGGATGTGGATAGTCTACTTGCGCCGTTGAATTTTCCACCTTACCCTTCTGGTCTCTGGGGTGTATTTTCTTGCTGAATGATGAAGGTTCCGATGCAGGAGTTATTTATTGTCCGTCTGAGAGCCACTGGCTGGGGCCAGAGAAACAGCTGTTTGTCTGATGGGGCCACTTCTCATATCGTTTACATTCTGTTTAGTTGCAGGGCCGTTTGCTGGATTAAGGCCTCTTGATTGGCCTTTTTGTGTATATGACTGATTTAGGCCTATAATATTAATTTTTAAAGCAGTCTGCAGGCCTATGACTATTTATGATCAGCCTTTTTATGACAAGATCCAATGTCTATTATTTATGCAATAGAATTGCCTATTTATAATTATAATATTTGCATAAATTATGTATATTGTTTCCTTGTGTATGTTTTGTATCGCGTTGACGTTATTTTGTCCGTATAGTGACCCAATATGTCTTTATTTTAGAATATGCGATATACTCATTTCATTAACATTATAATATCTGCATCCATCTTCTTCAATTTATTAACCATATTTCTAAATATAATACATACATTCCCCACGTTTTTCCTAAATACAAATAGCCTATAGGATGATTTACCTGTGTTCATGTGTTCTGGGGTATACTTTATTTTTATCCGTATACTATATTTTCTACAAGGTTTAAGACGATTTGAAAGATAAAATATGATCGCCTACGTGAATGCGATCATTGAAATCAATAACCACAGAGAATAGCCACCCCCTCTCTGCCTATATTACATTTATGTGGATGATCCCGGATTTCGCGGGAGTAATTTAAGGTTAACTGTACCTGTCAGCGTTGTACGCGGGCCTCTCGTTTTCCCATATCGTTCGATTCGTCTACAAGAGATCTCTGCACCCTATATGATTTTTTAAAGACCCCTCATTTGATTGCATATTTCTTTCTTATTTTCTTCATGCAATCTTTTCCTCTATCTTGCAGTTCAAAGGAGCTTTCGTGAAGACATTTTCTTCTATAAACGAAACAGAAAATAAGCACAAGTCTCTCGGTAAGTCAAGCATATTTATTGTTTACCTATTACAGTGAAGCAATGCTGGAAATTAATATCTGCATAGGCTATAGTCTACACATGTTATACATTATAAATTAAAGGTAACCCTTTATATTCTGCATTTGGATTATGTTAATTAAAAATATCATATAAATTATACAATATATTTGGCTGTTTGAATTGAATGTTCACAATGACCCTTCATATTCAAATCATGTTCATTTTGCTATTCATTGTTATGAAATTGAGTTTATTTGTTTTACTGCTGGCCTAGTTTATAGATTGTATTGAAGTATTTGAACACAGTTGTGTATATTATATGGCTAATGCATTTGTAATTAGCCTAAAACAAAGTGTATTTCTAGAAAATATGTATATGCGTTTTTAATGTATGGATGCATATAGACTTGCATTGCAAGGGCCTATTTTTTGGTCGGCATAAAATTTGTTTTTAAAACCAATACTTAATTGGAAATCGACGTTGTTAATGAAAGTGATGTTATTAATGCTCAGTGCGGAATTGTTGGCAGTTCTGTGTTGCGCAAGAAGTGGTCTTTAGTAGTAGCGTGGATAGCTGTGGTTGGTCATTGAGTTATTTGACATATAACTTCAGTGTACGCTGTTTTCTTTATTATAATTGTTTTTACAAGGAACTAACTGAAATGTGTTTACGACGGAATCATTACATTGGAGAATGCAGTACGCAACCGTGTGTGTGTATATGTGTGTTTGAGAGAGAGAGAGAGAGAGGGAGAGGGAGAGGGAGAGGGAGAGGGTGATGTAATGTTTCTGACATGTTTGGTAATGTACTTCGGTCCTGCATGTGTGAAGGGGAGCGTTGATAGCCCCAAGGCTAACCTCATGTAGATTATCCATGCAACTGATGCTTCATAATGAATGAAAGGCTCAAATGATTTCAGAACATAAAATGCAAGAGTAGTTTGGTTAGTAACATTAACATTAGGGTTAACAGTAATATATAGGCCAACGGTAATATAATTATTAACACACAATCATGCCTATTAATAAGTTAATATTAAAATAAAAAACTACCTTAGAAATATGCTACTAAATTAAGCTCGCAAAAATAATATTGGATAGGAAAATAATATTTTATTTAATTAAATGAAGCCATTTTACAGTGCAGTACAATATATGTCAAATTGCATCATCACTGCTCACTTCGATAATATTGTAAAACATAAAGCAAAAAAAAAAACAACCTCAAAATGTTCCAAGAGCAAATTAATTGGTCTAACATGTTAAAAGAACACGATTCACCGATGTCTGTAGTTTTTAGAAACATTATATCCATGACTCAATGCGTATCCCCCATAACCAAAAGTCCGTATCCAACAAAAATAACGATTTTTATCCCCACAAGAAGCAATACGCGGTGACAAGTTAATCCACCACCACACCAAATCTGTTGTCGAATAGGGTTCTCTGATCTTGCTTTCCCATACCTCGCCAACTCTGTTAGAAACTAGAAACAAACAAAAAACGGAAGAAAAAGCCAACAGATCAGCAATTTAGGGAACAAAACCAGTTTAGCTCATTTGGTTCTGTTAATTAGTAACATCGCCTCCGTGTTCTTGGTTCACCACGACGTAGCACATCCCACAGTCTTGACAATAGGCCGTTTTGAGAGAAAGTTGCAGACGGCGACATTTTGCTCTGCTACCTTCCACCTACTCGGAGCGCATCTCCGCTTTTCAGCAGCCCACGCGAATGCTATCTATTTTAAAGTTGGGCTGTTTACACACACACACACACACACACACACACACATACACGCACACACCAACGCGCGCGCGCGCGCGTACACAAACACACACACACACACGTACATACCCAGCGCTGAGTGTGAGAGAACTCATAAATCTTACGTAGCCATAAACGACAGCGGTTGCGCCCTGAATAATAAAAATAGAGAGAAGAGGGAGGAGAGAGAGAGTGAGAGAGAGAGAGAGAGAGGTTTGTATGTGAGGAAGAGCGTGCGCGCGCGTGCGTTGGAATGTCTTATAGGAGTAAGAGACGTGTGTTAAAACATTCTGAAGACACCTTCATATTTTAATTTCCACATATGGTGAACCTCTCCTTTCGTTTACATGTTTATGTTCTATATTTTCTCTGACACGTTTTGCTTTTATCTTGGTTCGATTTGAACCTTTTAGGTTTTAGACTGATTCAGTAAATACATGCTATTTAGTGGAACTTACCAGTTCAAATGGTGAGTAGGCCTGTAACACTGTTGCAAATTGCTACACACTGCTATATCACAGATGATATAAGCCCCTTTCCTTTACTCTGGCTTGTTTTGAAGCTGTATATTTGACCGATAAAATTCGTAATTATAGGTGTTAAAACATTACAATACAAAGAGGATTCCTGCAGCTCCAAAAACAGGTTGTCGTAAAAAAAAAACAATGTTTAAACATTTCCTGGAAACTCTACACACACACACACACACACACACACACACACACACACACACAGAGAGAGAGAGAGAGGGAGAGAGAGAGAGAGAGAGAGAGTGAGAGGTGAGATGCAGCAGTTACTCATGTTGCCTATAAAAATGTCACCACATTGTCACCTCTGTTACTTTAAGACATGTGAGGGATAAATGTGTGATATATGTGTTGTACACACTACATGATATAAGTCACACACATGATAGTACAGTACAAAAGCACAAGGCTGCATTTGATAGCATAGTTTTCTGCTGCTACATGCTATCTACATGGCTGTACAAGATGATAGCATATGCGGTTATGTCTGTAATAGTCTACTGTATTTACTTTAACCAAAAGGACACATCTGCAAAACCGTATTAATAAAGAAACCAAATAGACTAAGATGAAGGCTTGCAAACTTGCCAGAACAAATGTTAGACCTCTATGAAACCGTTCAGCTTATTTTAGCTATAGAGATACTGGCTATACACTATACACTGATTTGTTAGGCCTACAGCTCAATTGAGTAGAATATAGGCTAAGAGTAAAAAACACAAATAATTATTATAATAAACTAATTTTGTTTTGTGATTTTGAACTATTATATACTGTAGTTACATTTGCATAAGCATTGAAAAATGCTATTATGGTGTTATATTTCTAGCTATGGCTAATGATGACACTATAGGCTACTTCCACAACCAATGGTTGCTCAAGAGCAGTTATAAAGCCTTTATTATTACCTATAGGTTTTGAACACTTAGAGAAACACTTTAATTTTTCAAACAATTTAGGCAGCTCTTTAGGCTATTATAAATCCATATGATATCAAATTAATTCAACATTTATTATGATTATTATATTGTGAAATGCTATTACGGTCTTATACTTTTCAAAAATGCAAGTTCTGAAATTGGTAAACCTTCCCAATAGGCTTACTTCCATAAGTAAGGATTGCACAAGAGCAATAAGCTATGTATGTAGGCCTGTGGGCCTAATGTCAAGGTTCACAGTTCCACTGATTGTAACTAATGCTGTTCTATAAATATATGAACTGGCATGGAGTCGGTTAATATGGCAGCTGAATAAAAATAACATATTAGCTCACAGTTGCACCAGTAAAACGTTGACCTGGCTACTACTATATCAGGGCCAAGGGTGCCTTCACACAGCGACTTGGCTTAGCTGTCCGTAAAATTAGCATAATTTCTGAGTGAGCGCTCCTGACGCCGCCGCTGAGCGGCGTTTGATCGGGAATCAACGCGTCCGCTAGTCAAGCCACGTTATTTAATCTACGCGCTGCGGACAGGCCCGTGTTGTCAACAAACAACGCATTCACCCTGAGCCTAAGAAGATACCTGGACCTGGTACGGCCACCGCTGCTGCTAGCCGCGCGGAATTAGTCCACCAAGCCTTTCGACCAGCGACGGCAAGGTGGAGGAGAGACCCGAAAGGCACCACGGAGTAAACGCTGGAAGAGAAAAGAGGGAGGACGAGAACAACATGCGATGGGGTGACATTTAGCAGTGGGCCTCCTCCTG
Source organism: Amblyopsis rosae (assembly GCA_025399935.1). Taxonomy (NCBI): domain Eukaryota; kingdom Metazoa; phylum Chordata; class Actinopteri; order Percopsiformes; family Amblyopsidae; genus Amblyopsis; species Amblyopsis rosae. Next base: position 4,903 of record JAODTR010038051.1, on the reverse strand, counting down.
TCTGTGGCTGGCGGTCTCCACCGACGACTGACTCCCTGACTGTGAGCGACAGGGGCTAAAGGGGGAGAAATTTGAGGCTATTGTTATCAGCAAGCGGCGAAGCCAGAGTTGATATAGCCTAGGCTTTCCGCGCGCTGAACTGGAGGGGGGGCTGGCAGGTTCTCTCGGCAAGCTCGCTCGCTAGCCTTTCCTGTCCGCTTCCGAGCCCCCCTTCTCGTTCAACCTCTTCCAACAATCGTTCGTGCCACACGATATCGGCTTTCACACCCTGCCAAACGGGATCCCTTGCGCAGCCCACTGTGCCGCTGGCTCGTTGCTGTTGTGGTTGTCGCTAGGGAAGCAGCGAGGAGCCACCGCTGTATCGAGACGCTTCCGCGGGAGCGGCATGCTTAACAACTGGCTGCTTGGATTTACGGCGGGAGTCCACCGCGGTGTTTTAAACTGAGAGAGCGGAGGGAAATATAAAGAAAGAGAAACGGGGAGGAGAGGAAAGAAGAGAGAAGCGTTTGGATTTTTATTGATTACCCTCAGTGTCGAGTGTGAGGGAGAATATATGATGCGGCTTTGTGGCCGTGCTGGGCTCGCCCGGGGCTGAGAAAAGGTAGGGAAAAACTGTCCGACTGTTCTGGGGCTGAAACCCCAGCGTCTCTGACACCCGGTTTCAGATCCTAGTCTGTATTATCCACTTTGTGAATGGCGGAGAGTGGCTGGCTCGGTGATTTATGGCCCATATGACTTCAATCTCGGTTCAAGCAGAGTTCACAATGCCTTAAGATGCCTTACAAGCTGCAAGCAGCCCCCCTTCCTCTGTATTTTTACTTCCTTCGATCACTCTTTCTTTCTTATTATTCTACCCTGCAGTGTCACATTTTTCTCACCCAGGGCTGCATTTATGGACAAATAAATAGGCTATGATCAGTTATATTTAGATGGCACACCCTTTCTTGTTATTTATTTAGTCGTACAATAGTTTCCTATCAATTAATTATTATAAAATGCAGGGTAACATTTAATGGTATGCTAGTCTGAGCAAATAGCCTAGGCCTATAATGATATTATTATTAACACACTTTGTTTTTTATTACCAAAACCCAGCCGATAACAGGCCGCCTATTTGTTTTTCTGACAATGGCTTTGATTAAGCCAAGTCTTTATTGTTTCTGGGCTCGGCTCCATAATTGGCCACACACTTCCTGTTAATGGGATAAGGAATACGTGGAACGTTCACGTTAATGCATTCCCTCTTTTTGCCTGCATTACCCTTTATGGAAGGCGCCATTTGTAATTTTATATCCTCGGATAAAACCGACATTGGACACCAAAGCCATCTCTCTGTCTGTCTCCCTCCTCTCTCTCTCTCTCTCTCTCTCTCTCTCTCTCTCTCTCTCTCTCTCTCTCTCTCTCTCTCTCTCTCTCCCTTCTGTCTCTTGCTAGGCCTATGGGTTGTTTTTGTTTTTGTGTATTTTTTCATATAGGTTATTGCAGATATTTAGCCTTTTAGCAAGCCGTTTAGCCAGGTTGCCCAGTGTTTGTAAACGGATTATACAGGGAGGCGTCTAGTAAAGTTGGTGATTATATTAGTGGCAGCCTTACAAGCTAGGGGCAGAGACATTACGTGTCCCATTTAATGGCGAAACAACGATATGATTTAATAACATATTCCTCCTACGCTCTCTGCCATGGCCTCTCTCTCTCTCTCTCTCTCTCTCTCTCTCTCTCTCTCTCTCTCTCTCTCTCTCTCTACTTTGCTGGGACAATTCCTCAGAGTAAATAATTAGGATTCCGGCTTGTCTACCAGAAAGATAAATGGCTGATATTTGTGACGTGTTGAGAGCTGACGTTCCAAAGCTGGACCTGGGCTCAAGCTCGCACCAAATGCCACCAGCATTTCTAAGCGTTAGCTATATTCTATAGTGACCATTTCTGTATATAATCGCATGCAGTTGTAGTTTAATAATGTCAGACTCGGTTGATTGGGGTAAACAAAAAAGAAGAAGAAAAACAATAATGTACTATATGCCTAGCCGTTTTGTTTTGTAACAAAGCAGAGACAATGAGGATAGGCTTTAAGAGCAGTCTCCTCGTTATTTAGTTAATCATTTAAAATCACGCTTCTAAATCATGTAGAGTGCGTGTATTGACAATATCCGTTTTTTTATTTATTATTACATATAGTAAATTACAAATTAAATTAAATATCAATTCAAATGTTGTTTGCCGTATTTTGAATTATTTGGTTAAAGGATATTTACTATGTCCACTCTAAAATGGGTTAATAACAACGCACTGACGAGATATGGAGCATATATACGAAGGTATAGCCTTTCACAGCAATCCCACGGCTTTTCTCTCCCCTTTAAACGTTTTATCTTGGTCTTCTACCCGTCCAGGAGAAATGAATGCCAGGTGCTCTCTGGTGCTTGACAACTGGGCCGCACTCGCTCTGGCCTCTCGTGGCCACCCCAGCGGTGAGTTCGAGATAGGGGGCTCTAGGGGCTCGGGCAGGCTGCTGATAATTTCGGGCCCCCCCCCCCCCCCTCTCCGCTCTGCTTTATTCTTTCTTTCTTCCTTCCGTTCTATTTTTTTTTCTTCCGTTGGCCCCCATTTTAGAGGCAAGAGATCTTTTTTTTTGCTTGTGTTTACAAAATCCGCAACTGTGTAACCGGATATAGGCGTCAGGAAATTGTTGAAGCAGGGCGAAATAAGGTCGTTTTTGTTATAGGCTATATAAAAATTAGAACCTTTAATCATCATAATCGAGCTCTGTAGCCCATGTTTCAAATTATATATTATTTTTTATATATTACATTATAGTATATTATATATTGAATTATATATATTTATTATATTTTTAATTACACTATTATAGCATATGGCCTACTAGACTACTAGTATTACAAATATTCTTTCTTTTCAAATTGTTCAAGTAGTGAAGGAGTGAAACTCTATATAATGGTGAAATAATAATGAAATAATAGTTAAAAAGTGTGTTGTAAATTAAATAGGCTATGCTGTTTTTATGTTGGCCAGAAAGTATAGAACTATCTGTGCCTATTCATTAGACACACATGACAGCATTCAAAGAACAAAGAAAACAGGACAGGCATGATCTTCAGGAATATTCACGTCAAAGAAAGAAGATAAAGACTCATCTTAGATTTGTCGACGCCATTTGGGCTACAAAAACATCACATTCAGGCTGGTTGTAGATATGGCCGAAAGGCAGACAGGCCTACAGTCATTGCCTACAAAAATACGTTTTATGTCACCATTGTAATGTGGTTAATCGAATATGCATCTACTCTATTAGACTTATGCGCTAACGGTTAGTTAGTTTACCAGTGACAGATAATCAACATTTTATTTGTTATGCTAGGTGATGTCATTGAGAAATGCTAACAAAGATGTGTCGTAATCATCCCACGTTGTCGTGGCCTCCGTTTTCATTTTCAGGACCCTAAAGGAGAATTCTTATAGTTACACAATAATAATAATAATAATAATAATAATAATAATAATAATAATGATATTAATAAAAATAATAACACACGTTTTTAAAATCAGGAATATTTACATTAGGTCTGTTGTGGTCGCTTGTGTGTGCATGTATTTTATTTTTTTATTTTTGGTGCGAAACAGCTGTTTTAGACTGAGAAAATAAAAATATATAATGGCGGATAGAGAGTAAGAGGGTGAGTGTGTGAAAGAAAGAGAGAGAGAGAGAGAGAGGGGGGTGGGAGAGAGAAAGAGAGAGCGAGAGAGAGAGAGAGAGAGAGAGAGAGAGAGAGAGAGAGAGAGAGAGAGAGAGAGAGAAACAGATAGCCCTCCCCAAGCCCCCCCCGCCAGAGCATCTGCAGGCCGTGCGCTGCTCTAACGAGAGCGCAAGGAGAGAGAAAGAAAAAAAAAACGCGCTCTATTCATGTCATGGCGCCTTTCAGCGGAGGAAGATGGATTTATCTCTCTGATTTCTTTCTCTGCCTCTTATTATTCTCTCCCTCCTAACCTTTCAGGTCAGATTCCAAGGGGCCGTTGGAAAGACACAGTCACGTGACACCCGGTGCCAAATGGTCTTCCGGCAGCGGCTCTCAACAAGGACCGGAGAAAAAGAAGAAGCCGCCACTTCTCTCGGAAATGCAGAAAACGACGTATTACGACAACTCCTCGACACTTTTCGGTGGCTACTCGTCGTATCAAGTGCAAGGGGCCGCCGCAGCGGCGGCAGCGGCGGCCAACGGGTTCGGTGGATACGATGCCCCTGTGTCACACCACCAGCCTGCATTCCAGGCGGCGTCCCACCTGGACGTGGATTCGTACCAGCGGTCCGCCTGCTCCCTGCAGTCCCTGGGTGGGGGAAGCAGTAATGGCGGCCATCAACAGCAGTTGGCCAAAAGCAAGGAGTTGAACGGGAGTTGTATGAGGCCCAGCCTCCCGCCGGAGCACCATCCTGGCTCACAGGTGTCACCCCCCCTCCCCCCGAACCCCAATAACGGTAATACCAGCGCTCAGCAGCCGGGGGGCACTGCTGGGGCTTCTGTCAATAAAGCAGGTCCCAATAAGTCGTCCAACTCCTCCGCCTCCTCCTCCTCCTCCTCCTCCACCTCCTCGTTGCCCCCCAACCCCGCTTTGGCCAAACAGATCTTCCCCTGGATGAAAGAGTCGCGGCAGAACACAAAGCAGAAAAACTGTTCCCCCAGCAACAACTCTGCTAACGGTGTGTAACCATATCTCTCTCTCTCTCTCTCTCTCTCTCTTTGTCTATCTATCTATCTATCTATCCTCTATCTCTGTCTCTCTCTTTATCTATCTATCTATCTATCTATCTATCTATCTATCTATCTATCTATCTATCTATCTATCTATCCTCTCTCTCTCTCTCTCTCTCTCTCTCTATATATATATATAT
>JAODTR010038041.1:9178-20309 GCA_025399935.1 Amblyopsis rosae | reverse complement strand
TGATGTTGCTCGGGAAAGGGAAGTTTGGGATCCCTTGCTGAAGCTGCTGCCCCCGCGACCCGACTCCGGATAAGCGGATGAAGATGGATGGATGGATTAGCTTAAAGAAAAATATTGACAGGCAAAAGTTGACTTACCCTGCTGTATTATCCTGTATGGGCAGTTATGTTAATTATTCACGTATGCATTTGGAATTTCCTTTTCTCTACTCTTGTAGACATTTTTGTCTGTGATATTTTAGAACGATTATTCAAGAAATTTTATTTCTGTAGGAATGTCTAATTGAAAGAGTTGACTTTACATCGCTATAGCTTAGCCTAACTTGGAAGGAAGAAGGAGCTATCTGGAAAACTTTAGAAGACCTACGAGGGGCAGCTATATTAACAATAGGTGTAGAAAGCCCATCTTGCTGCATAATAAGTTCAATAAGCTGTCTGTCACGCATTATGAGTCTGTTCTGCTCCGATAAATGTCTGTGTGACACCTGTAGGCACCATATTGTTCTATGGTAGGTACCCGATCTGTGACGCCTGCTCGATTCGTTCTGCGCCTGCGGGTGATTGCACACTAGCACTGGCTTCCCGATCCGTATCACGCATGTGCACATTTTAGTTTCCTTGTATAGCCCAGCTAACTAGCTAGCTAGCTAGCACAATGAAAATATTCTTTCAGCGATTCTCCTATGTAGACCAACACGTTTCTCAAAAAAAAAAAAAGTTTGTGCTGTATAAAAATATGTTTTTATTTACATTGTTTACAGTAGCCGTGGCAACTGTGGGCTGGTTCCTATGCTGTAATCGCCAAAATAAATTGAGCTGAGAGCAAAGAGACTGGGAGTTCTGTTGAGGAGGGGTAGAGAGGAATGCAACCCACTCAGCACTCAATGCGGGAGGGGGCAGTCACTCACACACACGCAATGCTTTTGCTAACATTAGGAATTAGGCCAAGGACGGTTTCTTTAAATACAAAAGTGCAACTGGGCTGTAGATGTTTTCCAGATACATTATAGAATAACGGAGAAACACAGTAGAGTAGTGTGTGTGTGTGTGCGCGTGAGAAAGAGAGGTCTTTGCTCATTTGTCTCCGTTATAACCAGTCCAGTACCAGATGTCTCCTGTCACTGAGCCAATCAGCCAAATCAATGCTTTAGATTCCTGAAGAAGGCTGAACACACCCCCCCCCCCCCCACCCCCCCACCCCCCACACACACACACACACACACACACCAGGGTGGGATACCAGCTTCACGCGCCGCCATTCACTTTAGATTTAATTCCCAAGGTGAGAATGCACACCCGGTAACACTAACGGTTCAGATCACCAACACACAAAGCAAAACACTAATAACTTTTTATGTCAGTCAACTCAAAGTTAGCCAGCAGTTTAGCTGACAAGTACAGCGATGGATATGTTAACATATGGTATACTAATGATTATTGTAAGGCCTCGGTAAACATAATAGTTAATTAAATATTAGGTATAATGATTTCATTGTACAATTGAAATATTAAACATCTAGAAATCCAACCACAGGTGGATTTATTTTTAATATCTTTTAAAATGTGCATTTGTTTTCAGTAGTATTGTTAGGTAGGCACAGAATGGAAAAAGACTTCTCATAGTATTGTTGTAAGATCACTTTTAACAAAGTATACGACCACATATTTGCTGCCAAGAGGAGATTGATCATTGAAGGCCTAATTTGTTGCCAAGTGCATTATATAAGAAGTGAGAAGTCCCATTTTCTCAAAACTACAGCCATAAATGAAACCCATGACAACAGGTGACGGGAAAAGACCAATCTGGGTGGAAAAATACTTAACATTTCATACATTGGCTCACGTCAGCTTTCAGAACAGTGTCTGAGAGAACAGGCGCACCGCATCACACTAGCACTCCCCATTAAAACCAATACTAATGAAATTGTCTCAGCCGACATTAACAGTAGACAGTGTGACACCTTAAGATCTCTGCTGGAATCAATAGTAATGGAATTCCCTCGGAGGGAGTTGGAGGCCTCTCCATGACTATTCAATTCAACGGGAGTGCAGTGACACACTGTCAGATACATTTTAAATGCCAAGCAAATGTCATGCGACTGCGATGCGGTTGTTTGCCCTCCGCCACATAACGTCATGTTTAAGTCGATTATTAAAGGAAAAAATCTCGATGAAAGACGGGAAAGCTGTTAAAAGGAGATGCTGCTCTTACGAAAGGAGAGGGTCCTGTTAATAAAGACATTCATCTCTTGTTAATACGTCTAGTCTTTGAAACACAGTTTTGTACTCGTGTGTCTTGGTAACCTCCAAGTGTGCACGTGTGTTTGGGCACAGACAAGCATGCACACACACAACTTGTATTAAAGGTGTAGTCAGCTATTGTAAACTAATTGTAAGCTAAAACAGTGAAATTCACTAAATATCTCCTCGCATTTCGCTAGCTTACCGTTCCCTGTGCGTCTTGAAAAAAAATAAACCAATGCTTTCTACACAGCTTTAGCTCCATAAATATTAACATAAACAAAGTGGCAAACACCGCTCACATCAACAAAGTCGTAGTACTATGCTTTGCCTCACAATGCATTGAGATGTGTGAAAAGGCACGCGGAGCGATGCAGGTTTGATTTGAGCTCGAAATTAGCAAGAATGAGTGACCCTGCCTTTAAACCACGAGCAGAGAAACAAAATGACACTATGACAGCAGAAATAGCGATGATTTTCACTACACCATTCCCCTCCCCTCCAAATGCCTACAGCGATAAAACAGCCACCAGTGTGTGACAATAACATTTTAGCACACAAATCAAAGCAAATGGAACAAGTATAGATTTGAAACAGTCCCAAGGCACTCCAGCGGAAATAACAATAGACCCAATTAATTTGTAGTTTTTACGAATGCCATCTTGGCAGAAAGGATTCCTTATGTATCTAATGTAACACAGCAAACATTTTCTGGACGTCACGGCATAAAAGTCCAACCTAAAGGCAGTTGCTATATGGTGATGTTTACAAATATAATAATAAATTAGTAGCAAATGTTTTATGTAATTATTTTTGTATCGTGTCTAGTATTCTGGTGTTGTTGCACCAAAAGCATCACCTCCTTGTTGTCAGTTTTCTCTGTGTGAGGGAGCAATGAACATTCGGCTGTAAATGCCGTCATGGAGGACGGCAAAAACTTTCAACGGCATGCAGTTTGCCGGCGTCGCCATATTTTTGCCGGCCACGACTTATTTTGCCGCCCTGTTCTCATCCACTAACATGATATCTGCAGTGTTCCATGTAAACACAGCATTAGGCCATAAACATTCCCGAGAAGTGCGCAAAATACCACCTGATCTATATGTACTGCAAACATAGCCGTTGCATATACAATATGCATTGTTTTTGGGTGAAAAAACAAGTGATGTGTCATAAATTCACTTGTGTGAGTAAACATGGGCGACAAGGTTAAGATAAATTCAACTTGTTGTTACCTGCAATAGTGCCTCCATGCTGAGAAGTGTGATACTGCAACTTGTGCTTGCATTACTGACCTTAGCCCTTTGTGTGGACACACTTTTAATATAGGAAATTAAACATTAGCAACACTAGTAACACTGGAATTATAGAAGTTTGCCTTTTAAATTATATATTTTCTAAGAAAGGAAACATCTCATTTAAACCAGAGCCATTACAAGCCTTGCCTGAGTCAAGAAAGTATTCAGACAAAGAAGCTTAAACTGTGCCTCTAGGGTGGAACACACACATTTCCTGTACAAGACCCAAACAAAGGCAGGATGTATATGGTTTGCAGAATCATCAGACCAGACATCACACATGGTCGTATACAGTACATGAGACATTCGTATTGCATAATAATATATATCAATATCAGCACCAAGCTTCTGCACTCTGTACTTACATATAATGTTCTGCACTTTACTCTGAACAAAGGTCAAACTTGTAAAACATGAAGCATATGATAAGTCAATTATAATATAAGAATATAATTTCCCATAATAGTACAATTACTTATGTTTATCATCTGAGGCAACTCCTGCATAGGCGAAAGTGTACATTGTGTAAGGAATGTAAGGTTGCCTAACAAAGTTGGGGATAGATACAAAATTATACATAATTGGACATTGCAGGATATACAAACAAGTATATTTACTGTGTTGCTACATATATGTCTTTGGTGCAGACATACTCCGCCACCGCCACTATTTATTGACTGATTTTATGTGTTCTAGCACCTTGAACTATGAGAAACAACATTTATTTGGATTTGTATGTGGATGGTTGACAATAAACGTACGCTTGACTCACTTGAGCTTGTGCTTTTTTCCCCACGTCAACATTTGCTGGTTGCCAGGGGTGACTCTAGGCTTGGGGTATACTAAGATGCACGACGTTCAAGTAATTAATACATTGCTGTTAGGTACGGGAATGCAAATATCATACTGCAGGATTCCTCTTGGCATTTAAGCTGTGTTGGCTATGTGCTCACATTCTTACCTGGGGACTACTTGCTCCAGATTAATTTCTACTGACAAACAAATAAACATAAAGACATGTTTACTTTACAAGAATAGAGCATGTTTAATACAAAGGGAACTGTGATTAACTAAACCCTTTCTTGATGATGAGCTTATACCTTTAGCCTGACAAAAAAATAAAAAGCATTGCTTTTACAAATCACAGTGTGGGGAGTGGGGCTTACGCTACAAGAATATACTGTTCAGGGCAATATGTATGTGGTGGGGTAGACTTAAATTAAATGTCTATATTAATTGATATAATGTATTGTCTAACATGTTGGCTTTCTGACAAAGTGAAGCTATTCTTAGAGACACCACTTGCTAAATTAAGCAGGAGACATTATTTGACTGGTGTTTACAGTTAGCTTTGTGCGTACTGTGAACCGTTCGGCAATGATGAACACATCACTGGTAGGGGGGGAAATCTGAAGTCGATAAAATATTCGATAGATCACTGAGTGAGAAGTCACTCACATCTTACAAATTGCACAACATATGAGGGGTTTTAATTAATGTAGAAACTAGACATTTTTACACTGTTCTAAAATTGACTGTCTTCTGTACCCTCAAGCAGATTATCTGCACAATGACTGTTGCAGGTGTCAAAATGTTTACTTTACCTACAACTTGTAATGCAATATTGTTCTGTAGCAGAACAGTCATTTCATAAACACAATGTTAAATTAAATGACGCATCCACACTCAAATCTGTGCAAAAAAATTCGTTTAAATTTGCAGGCTTTTGGTCAGAGACCTTTTTCAAGGAAGTAACAAGTGTCAAATGGATGCAGTGCAGATGTTTATTAGCATTTTGATGATTATGCTTAATGCACTGGTGTATCCATTTGCTACCCATTTAAGCCTTGAAGGCCTATGCCCAAATGCTTGCAAATTAAACAAAGATTTTTGCACAGATTTGAGTGTGTTCAGATGCTTCTTTACATTAATTTTTAGTTTTTAAAAGCTCCAGCACTCCAGGTAATCCTATTACCAGATGAGTTTTGTAACACCATGTTACAAATATTCAGACCTCACTGATCAACTCAAACATTATTATATTAAACAGTTACAGCAACTTGTCACCATGACTACTACACCGTGTCAATATATAATTAAATCAACAATGTTCCTAATGGACTAAAAAAATAAGTGCTTAATACATTAGAGCAATAAGAGCAGGACAGAAAGGTTTGTCTGTGTTTAATGTGTGCAGTATATTTAGCACAAACACCAAAGAATAAGTAAGCATTTTTTACACGCTCAAAGCACTCCAGTCAAGTTACTCGAGTTACCCTCAGAAGTGTGTCAAAATAGCTTATTAATAAATCAAAGATCTGTAGCTAATTAGGGTTTCAATAGTATACCTCTGCAAATCACCAACGTGTATATTTATTATGAAACTTAACTGAATATAAACCCAACATGTCCACTGCATTTATAAGACATTTCCATCACAGCCACATAAAAATAAAGGGTGCTTCCTAAAAATATAGTCAAAACAACAGAAAACGCATCTGTTCCCTAGATACCAGGGTGACTCATCTTAACCCATCCTCCCCCCTTCACTCATACAGTTACATCTCTTGAGTGACTGGCCACATTGTTACAGGGGGTTAAACTCCCAAATAATCATCTATTTATAAAAACCTAAACACCCGAGATTAGTTATTTACACACGAAGAAAATATCCCAAGCACATAAGTCCATAATGTCTGTTTTCTTGCCTGCAATCATATTGCCCAGATTAGATGTTTATTTGACTGGTAGATTTAGAATTGAGACAGACAGACAGACAGCAAGCTGCACCCCTCACCTTCATAGCAGGGAGACTGACAGATATGTCTCTTGTCATATATAAAGTAACTGCATTTATAAAGAGCTTTATTCCAAAGCGCTTTACATGGTTTGTCTCACATTCACACACACATTCATAAACCGATGGCGATGTCAGTGATGTAGGGAGACACCTGACCACCGCTGGAGCAGTTAGGGGTTAGGTGTCTTGCTCAAGGACACCGCAACACTTTGTGAGGAGTTAGCGGGGTTCGAACCAGCGAGTTCTTGATCTATCGCCCCGCTCAACCCACTGCACCACTATATAGTTATCTGTCACATAAACACACACAAACCCCAGCGTGGCACAGAGATGTGCAAATATATGTATTTTGTTAGAAAATACTAATTAATGTATTCCAATTAAATACTGGTGCCAGAAAATGTATCAAGATTAAATGCATTGGATTTCATATTTTTTAATACATTTGTAACATTAGGCATTTTGAATTGTGACAAAATGGCAGAACATTCAGATGTGTATAATGTACACACAAGGCTCTGGTGAGGAAGGATTGGCATGTAGAATACTACTGCATCCAAGCAAAATGTGTCTCTTAATAATGGTGGTGGTAGCCAATCTATTTTGAAGGTTACTAAGATAACTACAGAACCTTTTCACAAATCTCCCCCAAGGCTTGTAAAAGGTGAGACGTTTTACTGTAGGTCCTGAAGTTCGGATTGCACAGAAAAACAAGGAGGTATTGAGTTCACCATCGATGTGATCTGACCCAATAGCTGATCTGTGGATATTGCAAATAGGTCTCAGGACTTAAGTTCGCCGTTATGTTCTGTTGTAAAGCTCCTTGAATGTTTTGTAATTTTAGGCAGTTTGTCTCTAAAATGGCTCAGCTGATTCAAACTGTCAAATAGTTTTCAATGTAGACACTAGTCTTGTTCTTCAGTTGAAGATTACATTCATATTTTATGAATCATGGATAAATATTTTTGAAAATACAAACTTACTACACTATCGAAACAATTTACATTAGCATTTTTTCAGCACTGTCAAATACTTAATACTACTACTAAATAGTCAGAAGTAATTTGACTAAGCATTTCAAATTAAAAAAATACTGGTCATCTGGTGTGGTGGCCCACTGACAATTTTAAACTGCCATTATATGTTCTTAAAAGAAAAGAAATATGTTTACCTTCAGAAAATGTGATGATATGCATTCTCATCTAGAAAAGCAAATATCCTGTTATTTCTGGGGAAAAAGGTTCAATGCTCAAATCAATGAGTTCAATGCTGAAATCACTGGATTGCAAATAGCCTGCTGGACATGTATTGTCTAGCTTATGTTCTGGATATAGCAAGGATCCTGTGAAGTGGAATCACACCTCATTTTGGACTGGAGCAGGTTTAAACAACCAGATATTCATACCAAAAGGCTATGTCCTATAGCTGCCAACACCGCATGCTAATGGTTAACGTGTAGATGCGATTTACGATCATTCGATGTCAAGTCTACGAGCGCCTGGGTGACATCTTACCAACAAAACAGATGGGATGTATCATTAACTGTGTGGTAATGGTTGCAGTATGGGTAACATTACACAGCTACTTAACACCATAAAGAGATAGACACTAAAAAGCACCGAAACGCAGCCATAACACTTTGGTAATGGGCCCGTGATGGACTATAAAACCACAATAAAACTCACGCACACAAAAACACACATGGTGTGCTATCTGTAACCCAACCAAATGCAGCATAAGAGCTGATAAAAGAGTGTGTGTGGATGTTTGTTTCAAAGCACAGCCTTGGGTCGCTTCTCTGTCCCGTTTCTACCCCGTTCCTGAAGTCTGGAACCATGAGAACATTAGGGTGGGCGTCTGATCTGCTCGGTGGAATCATGTTGTAGCTACGCATACATGACCAGATCTGCACTGGTGTTCATTTGGAGTCATCTGCAGAGTTTTCAAGGAGAATAGTGGGGATGGAATTCAATGTGAAACGGAAACAAATGCTAGAAAATATTATTTGGCTTATTCACAGCTACAGTAAACTCAGGACAGTTACACTTAGCTATATAGGGTGGGAAAACAAGCAGAGACACATGTCATTGTTTCACTACTGGCACTGATTGACAAATTATTTTTCCAACAAAAATGTTGAATTATAAATATAGCAAGCAGGATGAGTTGTCATGGAGCATACAGTTAAGATAACAAGGGGAAGCTTGTATGTGTACACTCAGGTTAGACATGCCAAAAAAAAGTGAGTCCAGTAGTCACCATTTTCAAAAACATTACAGTTTATAATGTCCTTTCTGGGCCACCAACTTAATAAAATGTGTAGTCAGGGATGCTGGAGAATGATTGTTATATTCGAACTTGATCAAAACAAAAACGCCTCTCCTTTTCAAAGGGTGCTCTCAGGAGAGTCAATATTGGACAGGCTTTGCTAAAGTCTTTGATAGTGTTGTGTGGTGCGGTCTGCACCATATTGTGTTGTCATTTACACAGGCAGGGCTGTGTATAACTAGATACACCAGATTTGTTTGAGATGTCATTGAGACGTCACCTAGGAAAATAAGATTAAATACAAAAATAAATAAACTATTCTGCCATTTAGTAAGGTCATATAAGCACGTGTCTATAAGCATACGTGTATGTTTGTGTGATTTAAACAAACAATAGGTGGTACTCTTGACAGTTCTATTCCAATATACTTTGTCATTCAAAACACTCACACAATATAGTCAAGAGTTAAGATAATGCCTGCGCTGCCTACTCTGCATTTAATACGACATTTCAACGAATTAAAGCCATCAAACGCGCACACACAAAAACCTTCAGCCAGCCAACACAGAATAAAGGCAGAAAAGTGTAGAGTAATCGAACAGGGAAAGAAGAAAATGGTAGAAAGATGTGAGCTAATTAAAGCAGCTCTGTTTGCAGCTGGTCTCTCCGGGCTTGACCGCTTAACAGTGATTGTAGCACTTTACCATTGCTTCTTAAAACTTGTGGTTTGGCATATAGGATGTTTGCAGAAAAGCACAGCTAAAACGCAGTCCATCACTCCTGCAACGTTGGGAAACCAAAATAACCTCGACTTTTCATACAGCTTTAAAATGCAAAAATGAACCAAAATAATGTTTTCTTTAAGTGTAATCGTCTGATTCAAAGGCTGGCAATATTTTGACAAAAGTTATTAGAAGGTTCTTTCTTTCTAGCCATTTGAGCCTGTAATCAAACGTATAAATGCAAATGCTCCAGATACTCAAATAGTGTAAATAAAGCCAGTGTTTTCTTTTTTTTAAACCAGAAGATTTTTCAGTTGTGCAAACATAATTTCATATGGGTTTTCTAATGATCAATTTGCCTTTGAAAATTATAAACGTGGATTAGCTAACATTTCTAAGTAACCCCATTTTGAAAATGTGTGTACTTTATCATTATCTTATTTATGTAATGTTGTTGCTCTCTTCAGCCGCAGTACATCACAACTCCGCCTAACTTATCTGAGAAGAGGCATCAACCAAAGCAGAGATATTCCAAAGGAAAACATTATTTAAGTAGATGTCCCCATTCCACCTCCTCCAACCTCTTGTCTCTACCGACCGCCCCCCGAGCCCCTCTTGTTCTGTGCTTGTACAACTCCCATATCGCTGAAACAAATATTTGACTTCCATTTCAAAAGCAGGGAAATAACCTGTTTCTGTGCAGTCTGCGAAACGTGATCGAAGCAAACTGCCTTTTCTGTCATCTATAACGCCACAGCAGCGACATTGAGACACGCACACACACACACACTTAAGCAAGAAGCCATGTATTGTACCTTGTCTATTGTCTGTCCCTGAATGTTACCTCCAACACACACACACACACACACACACACACACGGGACAATAGCTGACAAATGACAGCACTGCCATCCCTGAATTGCTTGCTGTGTGGCAGGGTGTGTGCATGTGCGTGCATGCGTGAGCGCTCATTCAGCTAAATTGGCCAGAGCTGTAGAAGTGTACAGAATGCTCAAACAGATTGATCCAAATTTTTACTTTGATGCTTTCTGTCTTGATCATTTTGATTGGAAGGAGATGAGATGAGCAGAGAACAGCCAGGAGAAATGGAAGAGAGCTGAGAATGAATGATTTCGGAAGGCAAATTGAGCGCGACAAAACAGAGTTGTCTCACTCAGAATACATTTGAATACATTTTTATTTTATATGACTTTTTTCCCTATTCATACTAATGGTGGCACACTTCGCACATTTCATACTACTGAAAAAAGCCTTTCCTCAGCATGTGCGTGAATATCTTCCAAAGTCCTAAATAGCGTGTCTCTTTATGTAGCGCAAAGTGTGATACACTTCTGCCCCCTAGTGGCCACCGATTGCAATAGCTTAGGCAGAAGCATTTTATATGAAATAGGCCTATCATGCTCTGACTAATTCTTTTAACATACGTATTTCTTTCTGGTTAAGCATTTTACGAGACATATATAGGCTTTGTTCCAGTGCTGTTAGACACTACTGACAGGGAAAATGCCACTGTTAGGCCTATAAGATCTTTATGTCAGTTTCTCTCCGTCACTGCCGCTTTGGCAAATATGCTGTTAATGTCTGTAGCGCAGAAGCATAAATCGGCCTTATCTCTCCTTCACACACACACACACACACACACACACACACAACCAATAAGTGTGATCGCCTCTAACACACACACACACACACACACACACACACTCACACACTAACAGGACACGCCAGTGACATGCTGATTCTAATGATGTTTAGCATAAGTGAGCTATAGTGTTCATTAGC
>JAODTR010038011.1:0-20320 GCA_025399935.1 Amblyopsis rosae | reverse complement strand
GAACGCCTCGGGATCCCCCAGTCAGAGCTTTCCAATGTGGCTCGGGAAAGGGAAGTTTGGGGTCCCCTGCTGGAGCTTCCGCAACCCGACTCTGGATAAGCGGTGAAGATGGATGGATGGATGGCTATCTGTGATATTGTGTGTAGCCTACAGTAACCTACTGTGCAAATGTTTTAGGCTATTGTCAAAAATTTTAGTTTATTTTTCATCAATTGTCCAAATGCAGTGAACAGGCAGAACATCTAAATCAAATAAATATTTGGTGTGACTACCCTTCGCCTTCAGAACATGTTCATGTAATTAATGTAATCCCAGACAGATTTGATGATGTTGAGATCAGGTCAGTGAGGGCCATACCCTCGTAAGCACATTTTATTTTTTCGCCTGAAAATCAATCTGGAAAGGGAGTAGCAATGAATTTACCAATCAGTGTCGTAATGATAGCGTGGTTTAGGTGTGCTGCAACAGCAAAAACGACAAGATGGTTCATCCAATCAACTGCTGTATTTTTTGAAAGTGCCATGACCTTTACAGTTTTGATGGACGGCTCCCCAGATGGACTTGTGACTAACACTTCATCTGGCATGTCAGGCTAGGCAATGCCATCACTGCCAGTGGAAAAGTCCTATTACAGGACTTGTTCTTCATGCTGAAGATAGTTCTTGGACATTGGCTTGATGGCCTATATGTGGGGTCCTTGTTTAGCTGCAGATTACATTTGGGGCCAATCATGCACGTCCCTGATAATATTGCATTTCTCAGCATTGAGGACATCCTGACCAAATCTCCAATTCCATTTAAATGCAGCCCCAAAATCGCAAGGAACCTTTACCATGCTTCACTTTTGCCTGTAGACACCCATTATTGTTCCACTCTCCAGCCCTTTGGCGAACTACCTACCAAATATTTCAAAATCTGACTCATCAGTCCAGAGCACCTGCTGCCATTTTTCTGCACCCCAGTCTGTTTTGTGCAGTTGAGTCGCTTGGCCTCGTTTCCATGTGAGAGGTATGGCTTTTTGGATGCAACTCTTCCATGAAGACCACTTCTGGTTAGACTTTACCGGACAGTAGATGGGTGTCTTCCGATTTTTAAGGGAAATAGCAAATAGTTTCTGTTTCAATGATGATAATTAGCACCAGTTTGGTATAATTGTTCGATAAAACACCTGACTGTAATCCTACAAAATGTAAGTATAATAATTAATTCTGGCTTTGTTCGCTCATTTCACATATCGATCCAAATAAACTATTATTTATATTTTTGAAAGCGATCTTAGTTTACAGCATTTTCTCCACACCAGCCTAAAACTATTCCCCTGTACTGTAAAAAATGCTATACCAACTAGGGATGGCTCGATCTAGGTTTTTGATTCCCGATACCGATACAGATACCGGCATTTTGGGTATCAGCCGATACAGATTACCAATCTCTATTTTAGGACTTAGATGCGTTTTAGAAACCTGCTGCTGATGGTGTGGCCTTTGTAGGTTAGCAACACGTTCTCATTCCCAACTCGTCAAAAACTGCAGCTTGGTCAATGGCCTTTCTCGTCAATTTTCGAAGCGTTAGAAAGCCTTTGGCGTCTTAGGATGAAGATTTCGGTCATTGACTGTTACGGCAAGGCTACGGAGTTACCACGAGTTGGGAATGAGAACATGTTGAGGTTAGACATGGCTGATGCTTGACAGTAGACCTACGTGTGTAAATTAATTTAGTCATCCCCTTGGATCGGATACACTGTCCAATTGTCACGATACCGATCCAGCTATTCAAGTCAGTATCGGACCGATTTCCGATCTCAGTATCGTATTGGCGCCATCTCTAATACAAACACATTAACTTGTGGTGTCATGTTACCAAGACAGAAAACCATCAATAGGAAGAAAAGAAAAAACAAGTACACAACTATTGGCAGTTTTAAAATGTTTATTAAAAAATAAAATAGAAAAAAATATACATAAAAATGTTCAAAACAAAGTCTGGCAGTAGGTCCCTCTGGCTGGGTAGCCATTTAATGGGTCACTGCTCACATGACAGCCAGGACATTGAGGGGCTGCTACCTTTTTCAGTTTAAAATACCTCATTGCATTGCAAGGAGGGGTGTTGCATTGTATCTACATGTACGGAAACATATCTCAGCAGTCCCCGACACTCAACTGCTTTCTGTTCACAAGCAACGAGGCTACACTTGATCAATGAAGGCAGTTTGGCCAACAATAACAACCACAAATGGCTTTGCAAGAACCTGTCCCAATTCCCCCCTTCAAGCCAAAGGAAACGAGGGGAGGTTGCAGAGCTCTCCGGGAGTGCTGAGATGTACAGAGGTTTAAATCCATACAGACCTTTGAAATTCCATGTTGGTCTTTCAAACAGTATTCAGCTCCGACCCAGTCAATCAGCCCTCCACATATTTCATGGTATGTCTCGACAAAATCAATGCTGGTTGATCTGATCTCTAAGAGCAAACAGTTTTTGGGATTCTACTTTGAGGAGTCAAATGAGCTTGTCTCTAATATTCATCCCAGAATAAGTCTGTTCTCCAGTCTGTGGGGCTACTCAAGAAAGCGTAACTGGGCATTTCATGGGTGATATACCTTCATATGGATGGGGGGAATGGCGGGGGAAGGGGGGTATATTTTTAAAAAGCACATCTACCAGCAAAATGTACAGACATCTATGAAAAGTTTCCAACACTTTGCAGCGGTGACAAATTTGTACTTCTGGACCATTAAATACATGAAGTAAAGAATTCTAGATGCGATCATTAACCTAGAATCACCTCTCTGTGTGTGCATGTGGAAGAACCTTAAAATAAAGAGCGTGTAGATTTTACGGGCAGGATTAAGAGTGGCCACAATTAAAAAACAGGGCACACGCTGGCACTGAACATAATAAGAAGACATTAGTGTGGGGACTTCATCCCCATCTGCAGTGCATGGCAGAGTGCAAGGCGCTCTCTGGGCATGGCAAAGGGAGGTGGGTGTTGGGATAATCAATTCAATAAACAGTGGTTGCACGGTTCTTTCGCTCACTAGTCACTGCGACACACTAACACAGGCCCGACCACTGACACCACAAGCCCTCTCGTTTGACTGATGGGTGCGTAGTCTTTGATACAGTTCAGGACTTGCATACTATTACTTAAGAGTAGGATAAAACAGGGTGCTGGGAGCCCCTCTGGCGGTCTGCAAAGATAATCCGGTCTGACAAGCAGTGGTTGTCATGGTAATAGGTAATAAAACCCAATAGAACACACAAGAGGTGACAATAATTTGAAGAATCCACTTGCATAGTAATAACTCCGTAGCGCGCACGTGTATGTATTGTTCTAGGAGGGTCACAGCCTTTCAGAGTCTCAGTCTAAGTGTGTCCATTTGAGTCGGCTCGCAGAAACAACACACACACACACACACACACACACTCAAGTAAACACAAAGCAAGGCATTGAAAACGATTAGCGGAAGTACCTGGCAATCAAATATACACACACAATATTCCTCAATGGAATCAAAAGATCCAAATCCCTTTCTCCAGGGTCCCGGGTGCAAGATGAACTCCCCCACCCCACTGCTCTTCTCTCTTCCTCCTCCACCGTCGGCAGCTAAAAGAGGCCCTTCATGGTTGAGCACCTAAATGTTGTCTGCACTAGTTCTTATAGGTGAAGACGGAGTTGCCGAGCTGACGTAGAAACCAGAGGTCCGCTGGCTTTCTGCCACTCTTCTCCTGCTTGTTTGATCTTCAAGTTAAGATCAGGTACGCACACTGTCCCTTAATCTCATCTGTCACCAATGATTTGAGCACGCACACACACACACGCACACACACAAAACGGGAGACAAGAACACATGGGAACATACCAACATACAACATGTGTTGATAGCTGGATTCTCATAAGCACCCAGACACGCTGTGACATTCAAGATTGAACATCTCTAGTTTTGCACAGCAGGGAGAAAGAAGCCTAAGGCTAAACTTCCCACTGCTAGCTTTCCCCTGACGGTCAAAGTATGGCAACAGTACAGTCCAACATAGGACCCGCAGGCATAAACACACAAACACATGCGCTCACACACACACTCCATTGATAGGGCTTCTAGGTTGCAAGTGCTTAGCTCTCACATTGTTAAAATGTAGACAAGAGCTCCCTCTTGTGGCCGAGAAGCTGAATCAACCTGTTCCCTTCTATGGCAACTTCCCAGGGTGCATTTCAACCCTCCAAGCAACCTCAGACCAGAATGCTAGTTGTCACCTGGTAGGCTTTTGACTTGGGGTCCATAGACATTAACACACGTACATACGCACAGAGACAGAACTGACCACTGACTCAACACACTCTTCACAGATGCTGCCTGGTGAAAATATTCTGTAAACTCTCAGCGAAATTAAAAACTGTACAAAAACAAAATAATATAAAAAAAATGCTTTTACATATACACCAAAATTAAATAAACATTTATCTTTCTAAACAAATAGTGTGTGGGGAAGGGGGACGGGGAAATTATTGCACAAATTAAAAAAGAAAAATTAAAACAAGATTTGTTCTTAAACAAAGTAGAACAAAGTTCCAAGTCAAGATACCAAGCTCTGCCATCCCTGCCACAGCCTCCGGTAAAGCCGTGATAAACAAAAAGAATTGATGAGCTGAAAACAAAAAAAAAAAAGCGAATGAAGAATACAAAGCCATAACAACACCAAACCCATGTGTAGCCCATCACAAAGTCTTGTTTTGGGGGACATGGTGCCGTCGAGAGCTTGTCCAAACTAAATCAAAGACAGGACCAGACAGAGGGGTGGAGGAGGTGCTGGTCCTGGGGTGGGTGGAGGCAGAGCGCCAGCCGCTATGACTGCTGCTCCCACTGTCTGTGCGGAGCGTGGCAGAAGGTGGGCTGGGCTGGGAGGAGTCAAGGTGTTGGGCGATTGGTGGGCGTGGGTGATTTATGTGTCCTCTATCTGAGGCTGGCGGGGAGGCTCTCTCGCTTCCGGCGGCGCCAAGTGGTGCGTGGGTACTGCGCGTGCGTGTGGGCGTGCACCTGTGCCCGGTTGGTCAGTACAGGCCCGTTGACCAGAGCTGGGCTGTGGAAGCCCTTCACGTTGAACTTGGCTCCATTCTGGAAGGGGTGTGGGGTTGGGGCCACAGGACAGGAGACAACAAACACATTGTCACTACAGTTGCAGTGGCAGTGATGTTCAATGCAACTCTAACCACTCTTTGGAGAAAAACACAGCTTCCAAAACCATGGTTTTTATGTTATGATAAACTGTACTCTCAAAGCACCACATCACCCCGGCTGTTGGCAAACACTAACACAGAATATAACTTTCTGAGTTCGCCCTGGTTTGGCAGACATTCAGTTCAGCATGCTAGGCTTTATATTTAGGGCCTATTATTGAACATGACACACTATGCCCCACAGAAGAACAGTATTTATGTGCACTGAGCCAAACAAATTACAACATAGAATTTTTACACATTTGCATAATGACATGTTTCATAACACTTATCTCACATTTCTGAAAACAGAGCGAGAGAACCCAAGTAAAACTAAAATGTTATACATACATATATGGCTAGTATAGGTTATACCCTAACATGATATCATGTGTAAAAATAAGTCACTTCCTAGTATATTATATAGGGGCTCATTTGATCATCCAGTTAGAGCAAGGTCCGCTTTATAAATAGTATTTTAAACTAAAGATTTTATACATAAAACTATTTCAAAAGGGTAAACACCAAATGTGCCATTTTATTCTAAATAGCAGGGGACCCCCTGCCTAAGAGGACCCCATGTTCAACGTAAGGTTAGCAATAGCTCAACCACAAATACACCACTAGGTGGGGTGGGGGGTATACCATCGATAGATCTTTTTCACAGTGACACAAGTGCTACCGAAGAGGGGTACAATCTCTTCCTGTATAGTTTGTAAACAGAAAAACTATATATTAAAATTCAGTTTTTCAAATGAACCTCTGAGATGATTTGGCTGATTAGACTGTTGGTTTGTAGTAAAAGAGTACAAAAGAGTGAACAGGCTGTGGGTGCACACAACCACACCTGAGAACCAGCCTAATAATCCACATTAACACAGAACTCCTGTGTGGACCGGGACTTCAACAATGGACCGCTGACCTTTCTGGCTCTAAGAACTGTCCCCTTGGTTACTGTTGCTAATGTCCCACAAACATTTTATGTTGTTATTCTCTCTTGTATTCATTATAATATTGCAGTATGCTTCTTGGCAAATGAGTCTGCCTTGTCAAACAGGGTTCTACAGAGAGGCATCAATCAACTTCTTTATCTAAGGATATACTGTACTGTATTAACAACATGTGATCCAACACTTGCTGTAATTCAGAATAAGCATCAAACCGCTACAGCTATGTACGTAGCCAGTACTAGTAATGGTACTAAAGGGGAAATGCATATTTTTCGCTGTCTTACTGTACATTCAAGAATACAGCCTTGTCTTCGGTGATGTTTACTGTAAATTCAGTTCAGCCACCTCCCACAAACTTTAATCCACTGTAACTTTAGTTTAGCCAAATGTGTTTGATAATTGAGAAGAGGATAATGAGCTCCCTGCTGTACATTAGCCTGGCAGGGTATCTTGTCGGAATTGCACCTTCCCCAAGCACATATGACTCATTTCTAAGAGTGCACAAGCATTTATTTAGCGTTATATAGCTGTGAAAACAGATACTAAACGTTAATCTACCCCGTGGCAACCTACAATAACCGATACAGTAATAGTCTGCTGTGTGACCTGTGAGAATAGCAACCATTAAATGAGTTATGTACTGTAGCATCATGTTCAATACAGTTGGGTGGTGAATTAGGAATACACTACACACATTAATGTGTTCTGTACTGTAGCATCATGTTCAATACAGTTAGGTGGTAAATTAGGAATACACTACACACATTAATGTGTTCTGTACTGTAGCATCAAGTTCAATACAGTTGGGTGGTGAATTAGGAATACACTACACACATTACAGTATCGTTATGCAAGACTAGTGTGAATGAAAAAAAGGGTAATCTATCCTATCTTTGTTTGTGGGACATCATGCGTTGCTAAGGAAAATAATAAAATTCGATTGGTTATTATTCTACGTGTGATTGACAGGTCAGAAAGGTGCATTCATCTAAACAGGACAGGAAGAAAGCGTACCCCCTCTTTGGTAGCACTTCCAGGTGCAGATACTAAACGTTAAACTGAAGAGTGTGTTTGTATGTTTGCATGTGTGTGTGTGTGTGTGTGTGTGTGTGCGCGTGTGTGCGCGTGTGTGCGGGGGAGTCATCCAGCGCCTACCTTGTGTGTTTGGCTGAAGTGGGAGCTGTGCTGTGGCTGGGGGCTGGAGGGGGGTGCGTGAGCATGGGCTGGGGGGTGCATGTGGAAGAAAGGGAGGAGCCCGCTGTCTATACACACCTGTCTGCCAGCCATGGAGTGCACGGCCAGGCCAGCAGGGAGAGACACGCGGGCCTGCGGACAGGGGACAGGTTAGCCTCACCAGCAGCACACACCTGCTCTACATGCTGTACGTGTCAGCACTTAAAGATCAATTATATCACATCAATATATTCACTATTAGCACGAGTCCATGTCACTACAGTAGTAGTGACACACCACTACTACTCACTACAATGTAGGGGTGTAAGAAAATATCCATAAACCAGAATGTTGCGATATTCCGTTGTGCAATACTGTATAGATTCTCATAAACAATCTTTTTTTTTGTGCAAAAAAAGGGACCATGTTTAGCTTAAAGCTCATTTCCAGTTTAGCTAAGTGTTTCCGTTAGTTTTTGCAGCATCACTATGAGTTTTCCACAACTTACAAATGGCAATGTAATCTCCTTATCGCCAACACACAGCCCTACTACAACTCCACTACATTTCAACTGGAGATGAATGGTGGTTAAGGGCGGTGCCAGCCGTACCTGCGAGCAGGGGGGCAGGATGGGATGGTGGGCCGCCGTGACAGCCTTGCTACCCATGAGGCCCGGTGGCAGCGCCAGGCTCAGCATCTGTAAGGAGGCATACGGGGGCAGGGAGGGGGGCGGGGGGGCGGGGATGCACGGGGCGGGGCAGGGCGGCGTCGAGTCCGAGTCCTGGAGGAGAGGAACACGCTGCGGTTAAAAGGAAATGCCCTCCCTTTGTGTGTGTGTGTGTGTATGCATACACGTTGTCTTACTACTGTGTGTGTGTGCGTGGCCTTACGTTGTCTGAGCCCGACAAGGAGGAGACCGAGGAGGAGGAGGAGTGCTGCTGGGGGCTGGAGATGGACATCGGGGAGTCGGCGCTGTGAGGAGACGCAGAGTCTCTGTGCACCTCCTCCACAGCTCCTCCCCCTGGTGTGTAGTGTGGCTCCTGCTCTTCTGCCACCACCACCACCACCACCACCTCCTTAGCAGGGGACACTACAGGAGCACGTTAATGCTCAGTATGACGCACTCATCCACGTCACATCATGCTTAGAGACTGGGCATGGGACCATATGAAACATTCATGTCACCATTATCCTGGCCAAAATTATTGCGATAGATGATCTTACCGCAATTATTTATTATTAAACTCTTAAAAAGACAATAAAACATACTGGAATTACTTTATATGAACTTTAGTTAAGAAACAATCTCTTGTATTATAATGACACATATGTACCGTATCTGTTTTGGGTGATTATTTATTTATATATAGTCAGTATTCTTATCACGATGAACAATAATATCGTATATAGTCCCATCCCTAGTCAGACGTGTGACTAGAACTCACACACAGCCAACACACAGAATAACCAAACCACTGAGACAAGTGATTGACCCGGCTGTCTCTCCCCTACCTCTGGCATCCATCCGGGCCAGGTGTCGACCGCCCCACTTCTTAATGATCCACTCCCTGTAGTTGATCACCTCCTGGGTCAGCCTGATGATCCTACCAAGGGTGCTGAAGGGGAGAGGGGGGCAGTCTCAACACTGACTGCATTTACATGTCAAAACCAAAGGCCTGGTCCATGTGGTACTCTATATCTAACCTGTCAGAACCATAGCAAAGGCCCGGTCCATGTGAAACTATATCTAACCTGTCAGAGTCTTTGTTGGGGTAGGAATGCGCCAGTTGGGACACAGCATGACCCAGGACCGTGTACGCGTAGTCGAACACATTCTTCACGTGCATGGCTCCATAGGAACTCCTCCCTACATCGTTACCTAGACAACACACAGAAACACTGGTTATTAGCTCACATTCATAGCTAATGGAGACAAGATAACGTAGTGGTTTGGGAAAGTGTCTCCCAAACCACCAGTGTGTCGAAAGGTGCAGGGTTCTATTCCCTGTACCTAACTACCTGCAGCCCCTAAAAATGTCCACTGGCCACCAAACCAGTTAATCTTGTGGCCAAAATTACTAGTTAGTGGCCACAATTTTTCATGCATTTTTATGAAGTAAAAAAGAATCAGTTTTTTTTTTCTTAACATCTTGTAGGCTGTTATTTATATTGTTACCCCTCCACATCTACACATCTTTATACAGTTGTATTATAATTTCACCACGTTTGGTAGGCTATAGAAAATCACAAATAATTAGGCTATATGAATAAATATGTTATGCCCTCCTCTCCACTGTATTTGCTCATGATTATGTTATTTAATACTTGCAATCAATAATTCTGTGTAGTAGCCTAGGCTTTTAACATTAGACTAGCATGTACGGGGCGAATTTGCTCAATGCAAGGGAAAAGGTAAGGCGGACGCGGCTCGAGCACTCGGCAATGTTGACCACTGCCTGCTACTAAATACTTGTTGGTACTATAACCATACCGGTGTCTAAATACTGATTGGATCGTCTGTAGCACCTATAACTGTTCCTAAGTACTTTGTACTTACTGTAAACATCTGTAAGGCCTACCTGCATCTACATACTTCATCCCCTAATATATTCCTGAGCAACCTGACAAACATTAGATTAGATCCAAGTCATTGGAGTTTGTCAAACTGATTATTTGACTAGGGACAACTTATAACCAACAAAGGTTTTCCTCCTCTTGAATTCCTTATCTTAAATCAATTGTGTTTAATTTGTTCTTTGCCTTATCTAATCTGTAAAGCACCAAATTGCCAGTATGAAATGTGTTATAGAAATAACGCCTATACTGAGTGACAATCAGGTTGAATGCAAGTCCACATTTGAATACTGTGGCCTTATACTAGAGCACGTGCGCACACACACACACCTGGTAGGAGAGGGTCCTCTATGCAGAGCATGGACGGCCTGTATCCGTTGGTCATGGCTTTCATGAGCTCCTCCTTGGCCAGGTAGGCCCCTCCGTTTTTGATGCGGATGCCAGTCTTCAGGTAGTTGAAGTGGCGTCCGTACAGCTCAAAGAACTCAATGAGCAGGACACCCAGGTTCTCGTTGGGGTTCCTGGCGTCGATACGCGGGTGCAGCTGAAGGAGCGATAGGAGAAGGGTTACGAGGCAGGCAGAAGGAACGGAGAGCATTAGCATGCATTAGCTTGCTCTAGCAGGGATGCCAAATGTAGGCCTTAAGCCCCAGACACACTGGAAGAGACGAGCAGCGATGTAGCGAGAGACCATGAGATTCTGTGACTTGTAGCGATGACAGGTGAAATAGCCCTGACGCAATGTGGGCGGGCCGGGTACCAACAATGCATTCTCAATTTCAAGGTGATGTGATTGTATGTGTGTGTGTAACAATGGTACCTGCAGGAAGCTAATGACCATGAGAATGAGGCTGTAGGAGCTGATGCCTCCAGTGAAGACTTCATTCAGGTCCCTTTGCAGCAAAAACTGCTTCAGCACAAAGATCAGGTAAGGGAGCACAGGGTACTTCTGAGAACAGACAGGAGACAGAAACAAGAATAAGGATAATGTCAGTCAGACTTTAAGGGTTAAGTGAACTAAATGAGTCGCAGGAAGAATTTAATCAAATGAGTATTTAAAAAGTATATTTAAAAAAGAAAATGTCTATTTATCTAAAGAAATGTACAGATTAGAAATTGTAACATTGGCCTATCTTTAATGAGTGAGATCCCCTCATACAAACAGTTCTTAGGATGTGAATAACAATATAATATTCTGTCTCAGTTCCGCAATCAACCTGTCTCGTATGCGCTGCACAATGTTAATAAAGGGTTTCCCTGAGCCCAGGTCTGGAAATAGAACAATGAACATGTTTTCCTTTTTGGCTTTGAAGAGGGAGGATAACATACCCAGGTTACACCCGAAGATGCCAAAGGAGTTCAGCAATTCATGTCCTGGCAAGCCTTTTAAAAATATGCATTAAAAGTACAATTCTAACAGGGTTATTTTACTGTGAGAAGCCTTGTAAAATCATTATATTAAAACACAAAGTAATCCCAGAGAGCCATTGTTTACATAACTTAGATGGATACCATGTTTAAAATTCAGCAAACATTAATCAGTTTATATTCACAGATTGAATATAAAATAAAAATGTATCATTACACATAGATTTTCCCCTTGGAGCAAAAGCTCCATTGTAATTTTGTCATTTTCTCGCTTTACGGCCCAAATGCTGCCATACAAGAGACCGTGTTATCTTCAAAGATTCTGTTTCATCTTGGCATCGTTCTCCACATTGTGCCATTTTATGAAATTGTGCTAAAGTCAAAATTCTCGCTACTACTTATAGTGAGCAATTTGAGAATGTTCCCTACATTCCTTTTGACAATCTTCCACCAAAATACAAACTGCATTATTACATTACGAAGGTCTAAACTAGACTGCCACTATTAAGACAAAATAACCAAGTAATTTGTTTTAGGAGATTTTACACAAATTCCTAAAAGATTAGAGAGAACAGCTTTTATTAGTAATATTCACAACGCTACAGGAACTCCCCTTAGTTAAAACATCTCACTAGGCAAAGATGACCTGCAAGACCGTGCATGAGCCCCATATATAGTCAGTGTTACTACTGACAGTAGACCTGTCAGGCTGTTGACAGGCTGTCAGCATACATAACAGCCTGTGTGTAGCCTGTGTTCTAGTCCATAAACACCCTCATTCTTGATGTCTTTGGCTTGCTGGAACATTAGCAGCTGAAATTCCTTTATCCCCTTGGTCGGTATAACTGACACAAAGCCAGTTTGCATTGGAACGTTTCCAGAAACAATGCAGAGATAACCTCTCTATAGAGGTTTGGAGGTGTTTAGTACAGCAAGGCCTTCCACAACACAGGCATGGTGCTGAACTGAGGTTATTGGGATTGCAGCAGGTTCATTTAGGTAATGAGACAAGCCAACACAAGATTGGAAAGTGTTTTGGAAATATGTGCCAGCTTCACACTCCCAGTAGAATTCCCAAAGTCATATGTTTGTACTTTCCACTAATGGAAAGGTTAAACAATTAGTCATCTAGTAACCTACCGATGACTGATCACACCGTTTTACATATTCAGATATTCCTAAAAAGCTTACAGTTGTTTTTGGAGGATATGGCATGAGTCTTCTGTTAGGATTTGTTAGTGTTTCTAACAAAAAGGTAAATGGGGTGTAAGACCATTTCTCTAACATAAATACAGACCAGCGTTTATATTTATAGCTTCATACAGTAGCTGTCAAATGTGTTTACGTTTACATGTAAAATTATTTAAATTGGCATTCATGCTACTTTGACAAACAGATTTATAACCCATGGTTTTTACATACAGTATGCACCACTAAGATATGCTACCAGAGCACAATCTTTATTTATTATAATTATTATTTTTTGTACGTGCTCAGTGAGGGTTTGACAATGATAATGAATTAAAGGGAGTCGTGTATATTTACTGGCCACAGCAGGGAGAGCAGTTAGATAGATCCCACCCACATCACATACACAACAGTGCATGCTTCTAATAGAGATTCCCAGATGTGCATCTGAACAAAATTGCACTGAGAGTTCATTAAAGGCAAATGCTATCAAACAATGCTTTTCATGACAACCAAGAGTGAATACACTATACTCAAGCTTATTGGCACGGCAACGCTGACATTTTAACAACATGCATTACAAAGTCCCCCATCTCACCTTAAGATAGTCTTTAATGAAGCAGGCTGCTTTGACGCCAGTCTCCACATTGAAACTGATGTCCACCTTCACCTCAGTCTCCTGGTCGGTCAGCTTGATAATTGGCACCTGTAAGGAAACAGGAAAGGTTATGTTGTTTCCTGTTAATGTACTAGCCATTCTACTGATGATAAAATGTGCTCTATGATATTTTACATATTCCTATTGTATTGCAGCAAACAACTATTTTCAATGTAAAGAATAAAGATATAGTGGAAAAATTGCATTTTGAGCAGAGAATGATATCACACTCCCTCTGTGTGTGTTGCAATAGCCCGGCAGACTGCAACTGCATGTTACTGCATGTGTGTGTGCGAATTGTGTACAACCCATGGAGCGTATGTTCTGGTCTGAAATGCTTGTACACTTAGTGTGAAATCTAGTGTCAGAAATCCATAAAAAAAAAAAAATAAATAAAAAAAAACTACTTCAATAAAATAAAAACAGATTTGATTTATTGTACCCTTTAAAAACCTTACTCTTATGCCGAGGACTGCATAGTGAAACTCTTCAAATTGAGATTAGCACAATTATGCAAGCAATGTGATTTGGTGATGTTTGGTGACATTGTAATTAAACATTTCACACGAGCGTGAAATTAAATGTGAATGTCTAATTACATGCAAAATCTGTCAAACTCATTAACCAGGGATCTGTCTAGATGACGTGAATATTGTCAAATTAATAAAAATAAAAAAAAACATAAAAAAGCTAAGTCAACACATATAGAAAAATGGGTTTTCTGATTCTGACCGGTGGATTTTAAGGACCACAAGATGACTAACAGTTACCAAACAGACGTTAGCTTTAACAGTGAATTCATTCCTTGAGTGATTTAGTGTTGAGCTACCTTTAAAGCTTTTCAAGAACAGTGTGCCCATGTAAAACATTTAATTATAAAAGAAACCCTGGGCTTACAGCAATTGGCAGCGAAATTAATATAATGTGCACGGTTTCGGCTTGTTATACTGGGCACATTGTGGGCGCTGATGCAAGTGCATGTCCCCTATGCATGTTTGCGAAAGCCACGTGTGTTGTGGAGAAAACATCATACCTACAAATTTCTCTGCTCAAGTTACACACATAGCCAGATGCTAGCTAGTTTATCCCCTAACATTAGCGCTGGGAGTGGATGCCGCTACGCAGGTGTCTCGTGGCCACAGCAAGGCAACAACAACTCACCGTAGCCTTGTCCAGCACTTTGATAGAGAAGGGTTCTGCCACATTGTGTTTCCGTAGCGCCTGTTCCAGCTCCTGCAGGGGGGGACGCTCCCACTTCCCAAACACCACCAAGTCAATGTCACTGAGAACAAAGTGACACTGTTAAGAACACCAGGTGGCAACCTTTAAAATAAAGCCTCAATTACATGAGGTGCGTTTAAATTAGGTGCATTCAAATAATCAGGTCTTACCTTGTCGGAAGGTAGAGCCCTGTGCTGAAGCTGCCAAATATCTGGACCTGTAAAACAGAATAAAATTGTGTAGTGACGTCTACAACCTTCTCTTGTTTAAAAACAACATTCCCAATAGAAGGCTGTAAGGAAGGAAATATCAGATGTCTAGCTTTAGGAAAAGACAAAGTAACACGCTTGTAAACAACTGAATGCACAAACCAACAAACAGACAAACAAGACATTTGACAAGATATATAGAATAACTGGCAATATACATCATATTGATATATTCTCTGTGGTACAACACCTGGCCAGAGTGTGAGTGTGTCTTACATCTGCAGTGGGCCACAGCTCCTTGATGACCATCTCTATCCTATTGACAACCTCATTCCTCATCGCTGCCTCCTCCGGCCGAGGAGACATGAAGTTGTAAAAGTCTACCACCTCCTCATGGAGTCTGAACCAAGAGAATGGACAGGGAGGCCTTTATTTTCACACACTCACATAAAAATAAAAACCATATTAAAATGTATTTCAAAAGGGTTCTTGGATTCCATCAATAGGTTTATGACTTGCAATATACTGTATCTAGCTCAAGTGGCTGCTGTTAAGCTACTTGTATATGGGTGTGTGTCCTTTATATGTATTGCAAGTGTTACCCTATTTACGTTATATAAACCATCGCTACCACAACATGACTAAAAGATTAAGTCTATTAATGATATATTAACTGTGCAAATCTCCCAAAAAAAGGTGAAATCTGACAACTCCAAGCATTTTATGCCTTTCTTTTATGCTCATCTTAGTCTGTCTTCATCATTTGAGGAGCGAGTTGGTATTGGTGCCATAGGTCAAAAGTGGCAGCACACAGCCCACCCACTCCAGAAAGAGTGCAAAAGAGAGGTTTAGCAGCACTGGACAGGAAGTCAGAACTTTACTATTATGTACATGTTTTAGAGGACAAAAGCATAAGCCACATACACATCTGAGCAGATAAAATGCCTGGGAACAGTGAATCTCTGTCACACCCCGTGGGCGTTCATTTCTCAGGGAATGCACAAGCCACGTTGACAGAGTGAAACGCAGGACAGGGAGCCTGTCACAATCAATTACCAGGGCTGGAGGAAGTGCAGCCTGCCAATGTGCCCATTGCGTGGTGGACACAGCCAGTCTCTGAGCCAGACCGGGCTTTTATGTTGCCAGGCGTGTTCCACTGACCAAGGCTGTAGTTAGCATTAGGACACTCCCACAGCAAATTGCAGGACTACTAAACTGCAAATCTCACTTATTGTGGGGGCTCTGAAAAGGATACTGAACTTTTAAACCCATGACTCTATAGCTCCCTTACATCAATGTTTGCCATGAGGTAATCTATAGCTTGTGTAAAGAGTGTTTTATAATGAATATCAGCACCAAAAAATTTAAATTAAACATTTTTAAATTATGTCTTAAAAAACAAGTTGCTATTTTACAGTTAACAAAATACCACAAAAGCAGACAGACAAAATGTAACTATAAGCTACAGCAGACTCATTGTATTGCTTTGATATTATTAGACAGGTACAATGACCACCACACAGCCGTGCATGAGCTATTGACAAGCAGCTCATCACAGATACTGACTGACTGCAGAAAAGTTTAAGGTGACCCTAATAAAACACCTTTGAAAAATAACAGTTAATCACTGTTAATTTGCACTCTTCTGCAACCATTAATAAAACATGGTAATAAAGCAAGGCATATTTGTTGTTGCACACTGGCTGTTTTCTATACTAGCACTAAATTCTTGCACACATTTCCCAGATAGGTGCAACCATCTATTAGAAATATCACAAGTTCATGCAATGCTATTTGAATCAGCTTCTTTCAAAGCATATTCACCATTTACTACTACTCTTAAAAATATTTAACTTATTATGTAGGACTACATAATAAACAAATGACCGCATCAGGGACAGCATTCCAATTGTGTCTATGCACTAGTAGTTACATTGTGCAAATAGCTGAATATCTGATCCACTTCCACCCGTCGTCATTCACTGAGTGATCCTTGTAGAACTAACTGGAAAAGATACAAGTTGAACCCCTTTATGAGTTCCTGTGTGTAAACGTAAAAAACACATTCTCACATTAAACATTTACAGTAGTTAACTTTGTGGATATTACAATAAAGGGAAGGCAGGTATAGGTACGGTACAGTGTGTACATTAGGCATCAATTCTTTTTAGAATAAAAATGCTCTAGTGACAATAGTTACGGTAACTAAACTCACACTTGTAGGTAGATATTCAATTTTAAGCAAGTTATTTATGTCAATGCTTTACTACACGTGAACGTATCAATATAACGTTACATAACCAGAAAGTGTCTTGTATAAACTGCCAGTTACTTAACCGAACACCTCCCAAGGAAGCTATTGCTAGCTCCCAATAGTATTACGAGGTTTGAGCTAACGTCAGCTTCCATATATTATTTAAATTAACCGAATGTTAGCTGAAATGGCTATCATTTTACCAATGAGGGTTGCCGTTACTATGCTAGTGGCTAACATTAGCTTGATAGCGAGCTAGTAATGACACCTACTGTGCCGAAATTGTTCTCCCACCAGAATCGTACTATTGCACAATATTTTGGACGCTAGCAACTCTGTCAGCATGATTAGTGACGATGTTGATTTTTTTACGAAATGTTACTGACTGTCTTGTTTTCCCTTTTGTGTACTTGGCTTTATATGAATTTAGTTTGTTACGTCCTCACACATAACATATGTCGCTTTTTCACGAGAAAGCTCTAGTTCTGCCTCGAAAAGGGCCGTACTGAAACCAATGTTGCAGAGGTGGACACTTTCGCACAACAGCTCAACTCAAAATCTAATCAGGGCTCTATATACTCCTGGGCACGTTTTTCTGTGTATTATTTTTCATATTTTGTCTGGGTACTATGCAAATAAACCTTCGAAATCAAAAACAGACCCTTGGACGTACCTTATGAGGAACCAATAATTGCGTTGCTCATTATGAGCAGCTAACATTAGCATCCTTTTCATTCTGAATTCGGCATTATCACAATCATCCCCTCACCCAATAACTCCAGGGTTGTATGTCCTCGTCTTCCACGGCGTCCAAGTGCTGGTATAATTACCATTAGTGCAGTTTGAAAGCAAGTAATTCATCCCATAAGTGCTCGCCTTGTTGTCACATTTCCTCCGGCCCGGATGGTGACTGTGGTGATTTAGGGGTACAGAAGGGATCTGGTACCTCTTTACACAAATGTGTTGTAAATTAAAAGGTGGATGCTCCTGCGGATGACGGTGATGATAAAGGTTGACATTGTTGTGCATGCTGTCGCTAAAGTTAAAGAACATATTGGCTCCTCCAGCGTTTTTATTTATATTCCCACTGATAGTCCTATCTGATGAACAATTTGATGATAGATTGTCCGTCACGGATTCCTGCGACGATGTAGAGCCCATCTCACCCAGGTCCGCCGTGACACAGTTACTGTTCACGTTTACCGGGGTTACACAGCTCGGTCCATTCTCGTTTCCCAATGGGGAGATCGCAGTCCCGTTAATACTGGTGCTGTTCATGATGCTATGATGGCTGCTCAGCCCATTACTGCTGCAATGGATTTTACTAGGTGCCACAGCAGACACAATTTTAGAAACGTCCAATGTAGGATAATTCACGCATTGATTGTAGTTCGGATGGTGATGCTGGCCGGGATGAGTCCGTAGAGATGCCCGCCAGACTTCCATCCACAATGCATTTGCAGGACCTTTCTGCTCGGGCTGAATCCAAGCTACCCTCGGATCCATTCAAGTTCTTTTTTTGGTAAACCCCTCTACGTAACAAAACCGGCGTGTCCCGTTACAAATGCGCGACGTCCAGGAAACACGGAACTGTAAGGCTATCCGGGTTACGAAAAAAATAAGTACTAAACATTGAACCCAATAAGGACATTGATAAACTGGCCCTTTCCGCCGCTAGCTGAGATATCGCTAGCAGATTCCTACGGGAATTCAATATGGCGTATTCTCTTCAAATGGGAGAAGTTCTAAGGACAAGTCTGACGCAAACACGTGAGTAGCGAAGGTCCCCGAACGAATAGGCCTTATTTCGATATTAGCGTTCAAAGAATGCCTTCGGTTACCTCCGCCCAGTCACATGTTTGCGTCGAGACTGTCCTCGTCCGAGTATGCTATTCAAACGCTCGCCCATGAGTACAGAGTTAGATTTTTAAATGATCACTAGGAACACGCCCCCGTCAGCCGCCCACTCATCTTCATTTCACCTCTCTGGCTCACTCAGCTGGCGGATGGACTAATTACAAAGCATTTTCATTGTATTTAATTGGCCAATTTGTATTAATTCAAACAAATTAAATTAGTGAAACATGAAAGAAACAATTAAATCCATAATTAATATATCCAGTTTTTACATTTCTCTACATTTTCAGTAAATTAAAATTGTACTAACATTAAAACTAACAATGAGCAAGACAAACTTGGACCATGCATAATGTACTCTGTTGATATCTTATAATATATAGCTGGAGTCTAGTTACAACCTGGATGCAATGCACACACACTAAATCGCAAATGCCTTCTACGACTTTTAAAAGTGACAAGACTGAATCATTCCGGCAGACACCATGTAAATATCAGCCCATGTAGTGACCATCTTCCAAGCGATAAAGTCTCTGTAATATGAACCAGAGGCCCATTTGAGTTCTAACAGCATAGCCATTATCTTCTGGGTGCTCTGATGGGAGATTGGTAGACAGATGGGGCAGCTTCTTGCACGTGTACCCATTCACATTATGACACAGTTCAGTAAAGTTCCCCACAGCTATAGCATGGCAGCTGAGCTCTCGTTCTCCTTCTCCACCCACACATACCCCCTGTAAGAAATACAGTGACCCTTCCCCTTCTTGTTAAACCAGTAGAGGAAGGGCATCTCCTTCAACTTGTTCACATACTGAGCAGGTCCTTACTAAGGATGGCTCATACACATGTGTGTGTGTATGTATGTATATCTCTCAACCTCCCATCAAGTTGAAGAAAAATGGCTTTTACAGTGTTGGTTCACATTGTGGGAATAATACCACACTGGTGACTATGGTTGACAGGTGCTTCTACAACATCAGTACATAATATTTCATAATGAAGGGAGCAGCAGAGAGCGGACATGGCTTGCATACCTAATGAGGCACACTTTGCAGCAAGCAGCCATTTCGCTTGGACGGTGAATTGACAGAGCAAGACCAACGGTTATTTTGTGTCACACACGGGCATATTGCATGCGTGTGCTATGGACCAGTGTGTTAGCACCACGGGGCAATCCAACAGGAAAACCCTTCCGTGTTCTCAAGTCAAATGGTATTTTACACTCCAATAAGATGCCAGCCTCAGAAAATACCATGCTACGTGATCGTGGATGGAAGTTATAAGAAAATAACCGCCTAGAGAGAAATAGAGGAAAAACTGTAACGGGAAAGATGTCACTCCACATCACCCTTGGCTAAATATAGTCTTCATTTCTTAACTACACTCTCTGAAAAGGAGAAACAACTTACATGAATGTAATGTGTAAAAGATAAAGGCAAAGTCAATTTATTTATTATAAATGTAATATTTGTTAGGTGTACAGACACCCCCAGACAGAATGACACAAGTAGTGTAGAAAATATGCATGTACATATAGCACAATGTCCTCTACAACAGTGGTCCCCAACCCTGGTCCTCAGGGACCGCTGCCCTGCATGTTTTAGATGTCTCCCTGCTCCAACACAGCTGATTCAAATGACTAGCTCGTTATCAGGA
>JAODTR010038000.1:4817-20322 GCA_025399935.1 Amblyopsis rosae | reverse complement strand
GTAGTGTGAAGCACTTTGTGTTACATGAATTTGTATGAAAAGTGCTATATAAATAAAGATTGATTGATTGATTGATCCGATCAGCTTTAAAGGTGGAGTCAGATATCCTGGGGAAAGATTGTTGTTGTGATATCTGAACTTGGTCAAAATCAAAAACACCTCTCCCTCCAATGCACCCGCAGATACTCTGCCCCCAAAATTGGACTCATATTTCCAAGGCTGGAATAGTGTTCCCATTTATGGGGACACAAATGTGGTGTAGTAACACCAGATCATTTTTTTAGCCTGCACACAGAACAGACAGCTACCAGACCATGGGGAGTAGATATATTCAGCCTCTTAGTAATGGTTATGGTTCAGACCTCTGGTGGGCTAATGCACATCTTCAACCAGATGTAACCCGAGTTGTTGACTTCTAGGAAGGCTCTTAAACGGGCTTAGTCACATTACCTGTAATTCCACATCAAACCAAACCCCCCTTCATGAACACTATCTTTGGTATGAGCTCCGTTGCCAGCGGGCCGTAACACAGGAGGACGCTCCCCAAACAAACAAGCACGATCTTAATAAACAAACTTAAACTAGAGCTGCGATTACAAATATTAAAGGCCTGATTCATCTGTTGTCATTTACATTAACAGTCGTTGTTAATGGAGCTCTCAAACTGAAGCCGCACACCTCCCGCACGTCATTCAGGCTGGCCCTTACAGGGACAGATATCAATTTTACCCATTGTCAATAAAGTATAAAATGAGACAACATCAGTAAGTAAGTAAAGATTCTGGTTGACTGCTACATGACTCAGGCGCATTAAGACCCGCTTGTGTGTGTTTTACTCTCACAGCTAATCGGGGTGTTGCTGAATCGCGCACACACACACATACAGACACACACACACAGACATACAGACACACACACATAGGCGCAGATCTTCATGGGACAGGGGCTGCTGTGACGCTATATTATAGTAGTAGTTATACAAGCATTTGTTCTCCAAATGCTTTCACATGAACACATTACACACACACACACACACACAAGCACACACACACACACAAACCCATTTAGTGGAAAATCTATAGAATTCCTTGGGGCTTTTCACACTGCATACTCTTAGCCCCGGGCTATCCTTATCCCCTTTTCACACACACATTAAGGGTTAACCTAAACCCAGGGCTATACGGTTCACACTGCACCGCTTCTAGCCCTGAATTAAATGTCAGTTGCCTTGTTCCAACTGACAAAAATGTGATGAAAACTCTACTGCAGTTTAGCCCTGCTTCACACTGGAGCCTTTTAGCCCCCGGGTTTTGTCACGTTTCAGGAGCTAACCCTGAAAACCTGGGACTAACCCTGCTCTGGAGCAGGGCCAGCTAGCCCTGGGTTTAAGTCGGGGTTAGCCCACTTTGGAATGTTCCAGGATTTTGCCAGTGTAAACGCTTTCTTAGCCGGGGCGAACGCACCCTTAGCCCGGGGCTTTTTATCCCCGGGCTAAGGGCAGTATGAAAAGCCCTCTTGTCCCTGCTGGAACCAGCATGGAATGCTGGTTTGCTGGTACCACGGCATCCCATGCTGTTTGCTGGTGTGCCAGCATCCCATGCTGGTTGCTGGTGTACTGGTATACCAGCTAGACCAGCACTACCCCAGCACTAACCAGTATGAACCAGCCTGGACCAGCATGGAATTCATGCTGGTTTATGCTGGATTCTTTAGCAGGGGTGTCTTCGCTGTCATTCTCTATTGCTTCTGAACCATGTGTGTGGCTGCGAGACGAGAGCTAGAGAAGAACGAGAGCCGAGTAGAGCAGCTCTGTAGGGGGAGGAGTAGAGAGGATGCACTCTGAGACAGCTTTTATCCACATGGTGTGCAGTCTCGGAACCCATCGGCTGCATCGTCGTAAAGGTACAGTAAGTAATTATGGAGAAAGCTTGTTGATATTTTTCTTCCATCAAAATAACAATGCCTGTCCCGCCCATGCCTATAGGGTGCTCACTCAGAAGCTCCTCCCCATGCATTTGAAACACATTGACAAGGCTGGGATGTGGCTGGGTGTAGGCCCAGATCACACAGAGACCAAAACCATTGTTTTCCTATGGTACGACGCGCCTGGCATGCGCTCTTCTCCGGCGCCGCGCTTCGTGTTTCTTTAG
Organism: Amblyopsis rosae; assembly: GCA_025399935.1. Taxonomy (NCBI): domain Eukaryota; kingdom Metazoa; phylum Chordata; class Actinopteri; order Percopsiformes; family Amblyopsidae; genus Amblyopsis; species Amblyopsis rosae. Next base: position 18,172 of record JAODTR010038000.1, on the reverse strand, counting down.
TGTTTATTAGACGCATTAAAGTTCAAATGTCAAATAAGGCGCGGAGTCGCATTGTTCGTCGAAGCAGCCTACTTGAGAAGTGAAGCTGGAGTTGAGGTCGGCTAATCTTTATAAGCAGATATCTGCATTTGCTCTCCACGCGGACGTGATTGGTCAATGCTACCTGGGCTAAAAACTACACCCAGAAAGCAAAACGCATGCGTCGTTGCCTACAATCCTGTTTATCCATATGCGGATATCTGTTTATAGCGCTTACAAGCTGTGTATCATATACTGTGTATAATACACCAGTGGCACACACACACACACACACGTGTCACTCATGCACACGTGTCACACACACGTCTCACACGCCCACCCACACACACACACACACATGCACACACCCACACCCTTTGTCCCTGTAACCAACACCTCTCGTCCCAAGATGCTTCCCCGCCTACGGACCTCGTGGGTGCGAAAAACCGGAGAATCCCTGCTGGTCACCATGGCGACTACGGCAAACACAGCATCGCTCCATGGGTTGTCTCCCCAGCACCTCACTCCCCCCCGCTGAGATCCCAGAGTTTTGCTCTTCTAATAAATGCCATCGATGCCATGTTGTATCATCTCCAGGCCCTTTCGACTAGAGGTCTAGGTCGCCTACAGTACGTCACACCTGTGTAGCTAAACTACGACGCTGATTGGCAACACACGAGGTTAACCGGCCTGAAACACCCTGATTTCCAAGGTCTCCAGACTGATTCTCGGGGCGAAGTCAAACTGAAGCTCGTGATATCAGGATGATCTCGCGGGGCTTCTCCAGCCCACCACCTGCGGCTTTAAACCAACCCCCTCCCTTCCCCAGCATACTTACTCCCCCCGCTGGGATCTCAAGGATAAGCACGGGGGAGGGAGGGTGAGAACACAGAGAAAGGGAGAGATGGAGAGAACAGGGGGAGGAGATAGAGACCTTGCCGACACCTTCTTAGGAGCCCTCTAGCCCACCTCCTGCGGCTTTGGGCAAGAAAGATCCGCTGTTCCGCATCCGTTTCACCTCTCGTGCCAATCTCCTGGGCCAATAACAAAATAAATACAGTTTTACACCGCTCTAGCTAATATTACTTTAGCACATTCAAGACTTTGCCATGCGTTTAGCCACAAAGAGCTAGCTAACAGTTGTAGCGATGCCTTTTAATTAAAGGCTGTGCAATAGTTAGCTCCAAAAATGTGCTATCACATGCAGTATGAGGCAAAAACTTGGCACAATGGAAGTGTCCAGAGACCAGAGACCTGGGTTACACCAGGCTAGTTTCCTGCAACGTCAATCAGGCTGTACAATGTCTATAATGTTGCTACTTATGGAGCTTTTCCGGAACCACTCAAATGGAACCACTCGACTCGCTTTGCCTTTTTTGGTGTTCTATTGGGCACAAGTTAGGCTAGTGACTGGTACTTTTTGTACGGTATCACCTCAGTCCACACATACACATCACGTTATCCACACACAAATAATGTACAGGTAAATGTACATGGAACTGCAAAACTCCTTCCATGGTGATTACAAAGAGATTCCAAAGAGTTTGCCAGATATTCCAAGAGATTCCAAAGAGATTGCAAAGAGATTCCAAGAGATTCCAAAGAGATTGCAAAGAGATTCCAAGAGATTTAGAAACTCTGTTTTCAGTGTTGATGTAGACAGGGAAGACGTCGTTGTTGGCTTTTAGTGTGTGTCGTGATCTCCTTTGTTTGATGTCAGAGTGTGTGCTGGTTTCCCCTTCGTATACACAAGGCTTTGTTCTTGACAGCACTCGACAGCATGTTTTTGCGTTTTCATGTGAACAGAGTTTTCTGTTTAACGGTGCTCGTATGGATGGGATTTATTTTAAGAACGAAGGAGGAAAATCACTGTTTTAAAAAGTGCACATGCGGAGTAGGCATTAGTCTCACCTCCAAATTGTCTGAAAGAAAGAAAGAAAGAAAGAAGAATGGAAAAATTAAATATATACTGTATTGGAACTGTAGCTAGCTATCCACCCTCGAGTCATTTCTAAATAAGGAAAAAAGAAAAACATTTAGTCAAGGTGCCACTAGAGTTGTTGACAGAACAACAAACATTTACAGAAGCTGCTTGGCTCTCCTCTGTAAGACGAGCAGCAGATGACTTCAGAGCAAAATGTAGTAATTATGTGTTTATGCGGCTTATTTTGGGCTTGATTTTGTGTGACCCCCACAGCGTTTTAAGGGGCTGTAAGAACACTTCCGAGCAACGGGCCTCAGTCGTTGTTATCATTGCCTGCATCTGCTGAAACCAAATAATGGCGGGTGGTCACCTTTCATCATGGTATGATGGGAATGGACTCTGTAAGGTGAAACCGCACAACACCGGCCTGGCTGTGACATCATCGCTCTTACATTTGGTTTCTGTCCATTCACTCGTGGGGACAGGAACCATCTGGACTGGTCCCGGAAGTCTGGATGATCAAGGGAGTAGCAGTGTATGTGTGTGTGTGTGTTTATAAAGAGAAGTGTGATCTATGTTCGGCCCGTTATGACTCCACACCTGCATTTTGGGGTTTGGACATGGTCCTCCAAGATATACGCTCTGTTCTGAAGCTGCTTAGCTCATTCATCATTGGACCTTTGCTGCTTCTCACAAAACACACACACACACACACATCCAGCCTAGAGATGACGGTCCAGCTTAACACATCCTGACACTCCTGCCAGGTCTGTTAAACCTGGTGCTACTATTCCAACATTAAGCATGCATGCCCTCACAGATACACAAGTCACACACACACACACGAAACACGCACACGACACACTCAAGGCACACAAACACACACACAAGACACGCACACACAATTCACACACACACGTAACACACACACACACACGCACACACACAACACACACACAAACCACACACAAGGCACACATACACACACAAAGCACGCACAAGACACGCACACACAATTCACACACACAAGTAACACACACACACACGACGCACACACAAGGCACACATACACACACACACACACACAAGACCCACAGCCGCCCACCGCGTCCATCCTGCTCACATGCTATTTTCAGTCCAGACCCATAGTGTTCCAGAGACCACAGGCCCCGCCACACATAGAGAGGGCTGTGTCGGGCTCACTATCCCAGGCCAAGCCAGGCCATTCTGCACGGGTGTGTGTGTGTGTGTGTGTGTGTATGCGTGTGTGTGTGTGTGTGTGTGGTGTGTGTGTGTGTGTGGGGGGGGTAACGGTGCAGTACTATCTTGCAGCTGTTTTGCCGAGGATGGAGAGGTCTCTCAGCATAAATTTCTCTGATATCACCTCCATCAGAGGGCAATAAAGCTGATTTATTATAAATACAGCTCTTGTGTGTTTACGAAGCGCATTCTTGAGCCTGCAACATCTTTCAAAGTGAGCGCTTGCAGGTGCTGCAGCTCCCTCTCTCTCTCTCTCTCTCTCTCTCTCTCTCTCTCTATCTCTCTCTGTGGGGCGGCTCGGACCAGAATGAGGGGAACATTTATTTTGGTGGGGAGGAAGGGGGAGAGAAGAAAAACGACAGAGGCACACATATAGCGACAACGTGGAAGAGGAGGGAGAGAGGGAAGGATAAGTAATGTCAGTGGTTGGAACATGGCAGGTGATTTAGCTGGCTCGGAGGTGATAAGATAATGTGCTAAAGTGTTGAGTTGCTCTCCCTCACCCCACACTCCGCTCCCAGAAAATAAATCTGGAGCCGGGATTCCTAATCGGCCTCTGAGGCAGATGACACATTAACATTCTTCCATTAGTCAGATGTAATAGCTTAGGTATATAATGGTAATGGCAGACCCTGGTAGCTAGCTTCAACTAATGATGGTTTTAAATAGTGGTGCAGCCTGTTTTTAATTTAAATTAAAGGGAAATTAAGAGAATTTAAAGCTGCGGTACAATCTTGTGGGCTTTGACTGTAGAATCAACAAAACAAAATTAATTTGTCAAAATTCTAAGGTATGGTTTGTTTATTTTACGATGGAAAGTAACCTGTGTTTATTAAAAGTTTAAATACAAGATAATATACAACTACTTTATTGTCCTCGTGGGGAAAGTTTCTCTGGACTTTCTATGCTGGTGGTTTACAAAAACACGATTGCACGTAAAACTTTGCATTAATCCCATAAAACATAATGCAATCTCATTTGTCTTCTTGTCCTGTTATTTTAATTATGGATGGATTGTTTGCCGCTAACCATCACAGGGCAGTCGGAAAGCACGTTTTAGTACTTTGTCCAGGAATAAGATAGATTTACCACTGGTAAAATTAGCATTCCTCATATTTAACCTTCTGTAAAGTTCAAATAATTGAATCCACTCACAACCCTTTCCCTTTGCATATTCCTGTTACTGTAGTGATTCCAAACCACTTTGTAAACAGATAACAACCAATGCTAACAAAATGGAGTACTAAGTATAGCCAGTGCAGTGGTAACCTGCCATGCCAGAGGAAATGTTGTCACACGTCCACCTGGGGTGCCCTACATTGAAACTGTTTGTGAATGGCTGTACTTTCAAAAAAATACTTTGCAGTTGATTGGATGAACCATCTGGTTGTTTTCGCTTTCGGTACCATGGTCGGCACACCTAAATCACGCCTGTATACCTATAAACACGACGCTGATTGAAAAGTTCAGCTGCTTCTCGGACACATTCAAAATTATTCCAAGGCTTTCCAGATTTATTCTCAGGGCAAAATTTAACTGGAGCTCGCTAACTAGCTAACTAGCCTTGTGAGATCATGATGGTCTCGCAAGGCCAGTGCAGTGGATCCTTGGTTTCTGGACAGTGACATGACAGAAAGGAGGTGTTTGAAGGCAGAATGGGTGGGAGGAAGCCCTCCTGGCTGTGCTAAACAGTTCAGCAACAATAACACGCGAGCATGCGAGACATTCCAGAAATGTGAGGGAGCTGCTAGCTAGCTTTGTGTACACAGCGGCAGTTTGACCAAACCTAACACCGGGAACTCTTAACGGATCGCCGCTCTGCAACTTTTGTGTCTTTCTGCTCTGCCGCTTTGTACTTGGCCCACGCTGCCTCCTACCTATAGTCCTGCACGGATCTACGCACACACGTTGAAACAGCTGTGCTAGCTAACACATGCTAGCGGCATGCACATGCGCGGAATGCCTTATATACTCTTGTTACACACACACACACACACACACACACACACACACACACACACACACACATTAGCTAGCTAAAACCCTCACAAATGCTAGGTAGCACATGTGCCCACGCACATGCATGCCAATAATACAATATTCTTGCTTTGAACATGCACGTGCATACACACACACACACACATAAGCATAGAAACCCACACACACAAATATAGCACATGAAATAGTGAACGTGAGCGAAAATGAAATTAAACCTGCACACGACACATGAGAAACAGAATGAGGGAGGGGTGGTGGATTACTGTGTGGGGCAACAGTCACCGGTAAAAAGAAAAGAAAAGAAAAAACTGGCGGCAGGAGCCTCCGATTTTTTGGCATAAAACGAGACGAGGAAGATTATGAGGAAATCTTTCACTTTGATGGAAGCTCCTTAGCGAAGCTGTCAACAGTGAATGTTTTCCCTTAAAGCGGAGGCAGTCTAAACCCCTCTCTGTCCAACCTATTCACTTCTAACCAATCTTCTAATTTCCCCTCTATTCTGGTGTTTAGGATTATTGGTCGGATGCTTAAAGAGGAGTACGAGGGAAAACATGTTTGGTAAACAGTAACGCTATGCTACCATTGTTTAAGGAACACCTGCTATGCCACGAATAGCGGTTAGCCTTGGCATTTATTTGTAAAACTCACGTAAGCACACTGAAGTGCACTCCCACAAGCACACACACACACACACACACACACGTAAACAAATACCCACGACCATCCTACCACTAGTCCACAATCTGGCTTGTGTTTGCTTTCCAACATTTTTTAACAGGGTGGAAATATTTAGCCCTGATGAAACATGCATTTATCTAGCTTTTCCCCCCAACCACAACCTCTAAAATCAAATAAACGAGGGAGCACTATTCTTTTTTTTTCCCTCCATAAAACCCCATCAGGAGGAATGCTTGGGTAATCCATGTATACTCTTCCACCATGCGCTGTTCCTCTAATTGCCAGCCAGATTGTTCCTATTATTCCTCAACATCCTTCGCGCTTATTAAGATATATGCGCTGAGATATCATTTCATGTTCCCCATTTTGCATATTGTGCGGCCAAACACATGAAACAGGTTCACTGCACTGAACCAATTTGCTACATGGTTGTGGTGTGGGAGCCCTACTTTTTGTTCCGTTTTGCTTTTTTTTTTTGTCTTTCGTGAAGACTTTCCACTAACTTTCTTAGCTGTACCTTTAGTTTTTTTTTCACCCTTTTCCTTGAACATACGGAGCTGTTTACTTGGCTCTCGTTAAAAATGGAATGTGGACCGCAAAGATTTGACTTCGTTAAAGTGATGCGGAGAAACACTGGCAACAGCATGAGCATATGACAGGCATCCATGACACAGAAGTAAATCTGTGTTTGCTAACAGGAATATGTGTATTACAGTAGGTTTTGACAGGTTCCAACATCACAAAAACATTGCAGGGTATTTTACTAAATCGAGTGTGGGTACAATGATTCTGTTTAATAGAAACAATAGATATACTAACATTTTATATTCATTTAATTCTAAAGCTAACTTCATTTTACATGACGTGCACTTTGCTAATGTGAGAGTATAAAATGTTACTTTATTTGTTATGGTTTAATTATCTGTTCTTCATTTGCATTATATGCTTTTGTGTACAAACCACACCCCACTTGTATATTTACGAATACGATGTTATTACTACTCACCTCCTGGCCAATAGAGGGCGATGTATACAATTATATCAGACAAGGTGTTAACGGAAGCCGAAGGTAAACGCTACATAAGGGGCAGGAAGAGGTAATACAGGATCTGATCTGCAGTCTCACGTGCTTTGCGTCGCTGTGAGGTTGTGGTTCAGACCACGGCCGTGACAACTTATAACTTTGGATTTATCTTTGCATTTTGTTAATACAAGTCATATTATTAGCAGTCTACGTGTGGGTGTCCTCATTCCTGCCGGCTAATTTAGATCACGACACTAATCAGTTAGCTATAGCTAGAACTAACCAAACTAGAGAGGGCAAGGGGCTATTATAGGTGAGAGGGCGACAGAGAGGGAACAATTAGCTAGTGTGTGAACAAGCTCTTGTTTATTGACTTTCCGGGGGGCCGGGAATGGGGGGGGGGGACTTTATTAACCTGACCAGCTCTGAATGGAAGACACCTGCTGTTGGCACTTTGGCTGTCGTTACCGCTGGGGAGAGCAACGGGGAAGACGTGCTGGGGCATTGTCCGGCGTCCCGTCCACCAGCAATTGAGCGCTACAACGTTTACAATGAGACTGCCCTTTGTTGGCTATCGTAGCTAAGCTGACACACCTTCTTCTCCTCACTCGTCAGCAGTCAGCAATCAAGTTATGGCGGGCAAACCCTCACATTTCGAAATGTTTTTGTTAGCCCGTAAAGACGTGGTTAACTTTTTTGCTAAGGTTGCCATTGGCGACTGGGAAAAAAAAAACATTCGCTTCAATTTGTTGGGGTAGGGTGCTCCCTCAGAAGCTCCGCACATTGGAAATGAATTGCGAAGGCTAGGATATTGATGTTGTGTGCAGTGCACTTCTTATTTGTGTTCCTATTTATGGAGCAAGAGCTGTGTAGAAGCACAAGACATTTTTCCAGCACGCACAGAGAACATCTAGCGGACCGCGAAGAGATATTTGGTGAATTTTACCAAAAGTTTATCTATATCGTCTGCTGCGCCGCCAACATTTTGCTAGCATGTAGCCTATATTGTGTAAATGTGTTTACTTGGTGTGCCAACCGTCTCTGTGCATTTATTGTACGTGGTGAATAACCTGGAATCTAAATCTGCCGCTGTCACAAGGACGAGATAGATGAGGGAAGAGTCATCCTATTGAGTGACACTTCCTCTAAAGTGCACAGTGTCAAAGGCTGACTTTCAGCAAGGCAGATAAAAAAGCCAACTGCCCTGGCTTTTATCGTCCGTCCAGGGTCTCGGGGAGCAGAGATACTGACCATTACAGGGACAGGAGTGAGGCGAGCCTGGATGCGTGGGTTTTAGTATGCCGGGAATATGTGTGTGTGTGTCTATGCATTCAACTGTGTTTGCAGAAGAAGGGTTAGGAGAGTTGGAGCGAAGGCGATTAAAGTAGATTGCTCTTAGCCTTTCCAGTATCCTTTCCAAATACTCAGAGGTCTCTTTATATTATATTTATTTGTTCTCGTTCAGAAAATTAGGTAACTGGAAATCCAGAGCAGTTTACAACCAAACATTCACAAATACATAAGCTGTGGACATCTAACTTTACCCTGACTAAAGCCAACATTTACTCTGTAAAGGCATCTGGCAAACACTGTGATGACTATAGCGGTGTAACAGAAGTAATAAGTCAGTTATCAGCCTGTCCTTCCGGCCTCCCAGTGTACCCAGCGACAAACTATTCATTTATTTATACACTGCGGAGGGCAGTTTTGTTACCAGACACTGCATATCCTGCCTCTGCTACATTGTGAGCACCTTTTGCTCTCATTCCTTCCTCGGCCCTGTGCACTTATGAGCGATGAGGTGATTAGCTGTAGCAAATTCCCAAGGATTACCAGTTAAGTAACAGTTACAGGTCAGGCTGCCTTCTGGAATACCAAACTGTAAACAAGTCAAAGCCTGACATAAGCACACGTCTTGATCACAGTTTGCACTGTGGCAAACATGCCTTCTTCAGAAACCTAAAACAAACGGTGCTATGATTTTATAATTAAAAGAAGATGTGCGTGCGTGCATGTGTGTGTGTGTGCGTGTGGAGAACAGGGAGTATTAATTAGGTATGGAATGATGACCTTTTGACTGGTCTAAAGGGACCTTTATGCATTGCGGCCGTGGAGGGATTAATAGGTATTGCTAGGCAACGTGGATGAATGGTCTGCAAATTCTGTCTTGATTCATTAAAAACACTTAATTTGGGCATGTGAACATTGTTAGGACGTGTGGGCTGTTAAGAAATACTAGTCAAACCATGTATATGAATGTAAGCCATTGTGGAATTGTTCGCTCGCATTGTTTATAATGCAAATAACTTTATGGTGTGTTAAATCGTGTTTCATGCAAGTGTTAATATATTTACTGCGCTGTCTCACAGTGAGCAATTTGCTAGCTAAACCATTGCTAAATGTATAACAATAAAAAACCTTAAGAATGAATAGTGCTGTTAGCTTGTAGCATGGTTCCCTTCGCCTTGTTCTCATAATAAAATGCAAATATTGCTGAAGTCATGTGTAATTTATATAACAATATATTGTAAGTAAAAGTATATTGTCGTCTACTGACGGAGTTCTCTTTGTTGCCCTCAAAACCTCTCTTCTATTTACACGACAAGACCAAACATCAGCCCGCTCGCATAAAAAGCAGGCTAAAGATTAGAGCGCAGATGCTTTAGCAAGACACACTAACACCCACACGCTCTAGTGTCTGTCGCCAGAGCATCCATGAGGTGTTGAAGAGTGAGATTTAAGGTTTTATCTTATTTTAGGTGTTATCAGCTATTGCAAGCAAAATGTAAGCTAATACACTTTTTGTCAAATTCAACAAATATCTCTTCGCATTTCGCTAGCTTAGCGTTCTATGGGCGTGTTGATCTGCTACATCCACACAGCCCTGGCTCCGTAAATAGGAACATAAACAAAGGGGCGAACACCGCTCGTTAGCAAGAATGACTGACCCTACCTTTAACTTACTGTGCAGCTATCTACCAGCTGGCCACCGTTACATACAGCAAATCGCTTTCTCTATCTCTACCGCATATAGATACACTGCATATACTGCATACTGTTTACTGTATATGAAGAGTTCAGATGCAAAATCATCTCCAGTCCATCTGATACCTTTTTTTTTATTGCCAATAGTAAAATAATTTGAGACAACCTTTTCATTGTAATGCATTTTAAATGAATGTATTCAAATATGGAACTCTAATAAATATTGCTGTTTTAAGTTGCTAATTGCTACTTTTTTTCTGATGGACTTATGGGTTTTTGCATCTAAACTCTTCATATGAAAACAATGATCGCTATACTACTTGAGACTGGTTTGGTCTCATTGGTGTCCGGTAGGAACTTAACCAGGTGTCTGAGGTTGCTTTATCTTCAACAGCCAGTGGCACAGTGGCAGTACACATAGGCATATGGCTGTGGTGTGTGTGGGGTTATCGGTAAAGGGTAAAAATATCCTCACTGTAGCGGGTCGGAGGATGAACTAAACAGCTCTACTTATGGGGAGACCATCCTGCATGCTAAATGGTTGTCAAGTGTGAAGGGAAGGGAGAGGCAATAAGACAACTCTGATTGATGGAAATATAACATATAGTATATATGCAATATATATGCCCCTAGTGTGTATTCATTTTTTAATTGACGCTACTTCCCAATATGAAGCTCTTTCAGAAGGCACCTCCTATAGGGACTAAGGACAGGCAGTCGGCCAGCTTCCAGAGTAAACATATAATCAACCCTCAGACAGCTATATAATTATATCTGGGAAATGAGGGAACATAGAGGATAGAGCGAGCGTGTCGGGCAGATGCACCGTTGCCGAGGAAGGGTAAGTTGTGCTCTTAATATTTGTCGTCTAGCACCGAATAAGGTTCAAGCTGTCCACTCACACACACACACACACACACACACACACACACCTTGTGTAAATGCCTCCACCCAAGGGCAGTTAAACCAAAGGAGATACCCTGGGTGGTTCTTAGGGACGATACAGGGAGCTCGCCTAAGGCTTGTTCTCTGATCCGACTTCTCTTGACGGAGCAACCGTAATGCAGTTAGCTAACTAGCTAGGCCTTGCGGTCCGCGTTATCTTTCCAACAGCTGAAATGGATTACGTTGCCTGCCTACAGAACATCGGCTGACCTCCTGCATGTTGTCTGCATCTGTAAAAGTAAATAGACTGCCTCCAAGCAGCAAAGAAAGAAAGAAAGAAAGAAAGAAAGAAAGAAAGAAAGAAAGAAAAAGAAAGAACCCAGCAAATACCTGTTTTCTCCGCATCACCTGACTCCATTTGTAACCGGCCGAGCCTCCGTCTTTTATGTGAAAGTTCCCCTCTAATTTTCCCTGTCTCTGTTTCTCCTTGAGGCGCATAGGGGCGGCTGGGGTTTGGGAGCAGAGAGCTAGGTGTGTGCGTGGGTGTGTGGGTGTGTGTGTGTACGTGCGTGTGTGTGTGTGTGTGTGTGTGTGCGCGTGTGCATGTGTTTGTGTGTGTGTTGGTTGGTGGCAGAAGTGGTGGTATAGGGAATGGTGACATCACAGGTTGTTTTTCTTCCAATTACCTATGGGTGGATTGGGTGGGGGTGGGTTCTCTATAAAACGGTAGAAGCGCTAGAAAGATATAGGAAGCTATTAGCCGACAATTAAGCGACCAAAGCAAACACACCACCTTCCACCCGAATACACAAAGCAGCACTAATAAGCTCTCACGTGCACAAGCGCACGCGCACACACACACACACACACACATGCGCGCGCAAGCACGGGAGAGAGCGAGAGGCCGTCTTTGGGGCCATAGGTTGAGGCACAAGCGTGTCGTTGCCGAGGCAACAGGCTGCAGATTTTAGATGGGTGTCAGTGGGAGGCACGTTAATCGACGCCCATCCTGACGTCGTCCGCGACAACAAAGGTGGGGCCTAGCCTCACACAGGTTATCAGTATACCAGGCGAGACGGTCGCCCCAGCGCCCCCGAGGTGTTGCTGGGGAAACGCTAAGGTGCCCAGATGGTACCTGATGATGCAACTGATTCAGAGAGAACAGAAAAATGGCCGAGCATATTTGTAAGTATAACCTAATTACACACACACACAGAGCGGTTGCCCCATCCATGCCAGAAACCATAGCTACTCCTTTAACCCTCACAAGGCCACCCTTGACCCCTGACCCCTGCACACACACACAAGCCACAGCAGCACTAAAATGATTTATCATTGCACTGCGACCTCGCTCAAAAAAATCCCACATATTTAACGTATTAACTTTATAAGCAATAATGTAACGCAATATGGAATTAGAAATTACAAGTATATCACAACCATCATTGAATTGTATTGATAATTGAAAAATAATAATTTGAGCTTTCATGTTTTATTATCAGCAATGTTGTGTAGAAATACATTATATAGAGTATCGAGCATGAGTCTTTGAAGATATGAGATATGATAAGATATGAGATATGTGAAGCAAGCTGAATGGCGATCCCACATTACCTTTTTGTCCAAACAGGAGACAAAGACCCTCCTCTACAGGTAATAAACTCGCTATATTGGCTCTCTCCTTTTGTCTACGTATTTTACTCTCTTATTTTCATGCAGAAAACACACTTTTTATCCACAGGCTCGCTAAGTTAGACCCGCAAACATGTTGTTTCAAGCTCTGGAACACTGAAACACAAGCCTTTTCCTGGAGTGACCAGACTGTGACCCGAGTCAGGTCACATTACAATGCAATGGACATGTTTAGATTCTTTACTCCGAAAGAAAAACATCATTAGGAACGGAGAGTGGATTTCACTTTTCCCTCAAGTCCCCATCTTGGGGGAAATGGTCGCCACCCCCCCCCCCCCCCCCCAGCCCCCCTAGCCAGGACCATGGCCTTAGACCTGACCTTCAACCTACTGGTCATTTACAACACACACAAATAAATGCACGCACATATCGAACCTCTCACATACACATATATATATGTACATACAGACAAATGTGCACACTGAATTACACATGCAAAACACGCATGTGCATGCTCACACAAGCGCGCGTGCGTGCACGCACACACACATACACCCACGTTAAGAACACACTATAGAACAATGTAACAAACTGCTAAGCGTCTTCATTTCGAACCTCCATCTGGACTGTCTCTGCTCCAGAAGTTGTCTGATCTGACACTCGGCCTGATAATAGGGTCGGGCCAAAGCGAAACCAGAAACAATTTGTTTTGGTCGGAGCTATCATTCCATTTCCCATAAGCCCCGCCTCTCCCATCTCTCCTCTCAGCCCCTCTTTGCATCTCTTGCCAAGAATTAAAAGGCATGACTTTGGACACAGTTACACAAAGCGGCTGTCTAGTTACTTCTCCTCGTAGAGACGTTCTATAAAGGGCCATACCAGATTTACATATCTTATTCCATATCGCGAGCCGCGTGCCTCTCGGGAGGGGGGGGGGGGGGGGGGGCCCTG
>JAODTR010037989.1:0-20324 GCA_025399935.1 Amblyopsis rosae | reverse complement strand
AAATAAACATTTGATCTGATAAATATATACATACTATAGAAATAAACATTTGATCTGAGAAATATATACAAAATTAATTAATAAATATTGAACATCCAACATTGGCATTTAATTCTGGAGCTGGACATTGCAGTGTCAGTAACAGGAAAGGTGTTTTACCTTTCCTGTCAAGTAGGCGGGTTTGGACGCAGTTCGCCTCGGCGCTTTGCGAAGACTATACACGATTCCACTGTGACGGAGTCCGTCCAATCCAGGATGCGAACCCCGCTCCCTCCCACGGATTACAGAACTAGTTACGAGAACCTTCTTGAGGTGTCAGTTTTATGTAATTATGGTCACCACCTTGTTTCTCCTTCTGAAATGTGTGCGTGCGTGCGTGCGTGCGTGCGTGCGTGCAGGAAGGGAGACTACCACAGGTACCTGGCAGAGTTTGCCACCGGCAACGACCGGAAGGAGGCAGCGGAGAACAGCTTGGTGGCCTACAAAGCTGCCAGCGACATCGCCATGATCGAGCTGCCCCCGACGCATCCCATTCGCCTCGGCCTGGCGCTCAACTTTTCCGTGTTCTATTACGAAATCCTTAACTCGCCAGACCGCGCCTGCAGGTGAGGAACGTCTGTATTTCACACTGTTTTATTTATTGTTTTTATTTATTGTTCTTATTATTATTTATGTAATTGTTTTTATTTATAGATTTTATTCGTCCAATATTTTTCGTTTTTATAACCCAGCATGTTTTCTTGTTGCTAGCTTTTGTTGGTAGTATGGTAAAGGTGAAGTCAGTGATGCTAGAGAAGATTTTTTTATTTTTATATTTGGACTCCTTTAGTGCCGTAGGGAGAAGAGGAATTTGAAATGTCGCTGTAAAAAGCATTTTGATTGCTTTGACAGATCCTCGGGACAAACTGATCTGATGAGTTGTGCTCCGACCTATTATATATGGTCTGGTTTCACACGATTAGACTGGAATAATGGAGCATTTTTCACCCTATATGCAGACCAGAACGTGTTGACCATAATATTGCCCATTATTTCTCTCTGGGGGCGTTAATGGGTATTTGTGTATATTACATTAATTCCCAAGCACCTACGATCAATCTGCAGTATTTCTGCAGCGAAGTGTTTTTGTGTTAAAGTGACTTTGTTTCAGGCCATGCATGGTCGATGTATCTGTCTGGGCGCTGCCTACATCAGCCTCCACAGCAGAATGCTGTTAGTCACACGGCCACTTTATGAGACCGGAAGCGTTCCATTTTTGCTTCCATTGCAATGCATTTCAGCGCTCCATCTTGTTGATATTCAAATGTGTGTGTGTGTGTGTTTGATTATTTAGTCTCGTGCACGCTCTGGCTGCAGGTTGGCGAAAGCGGCGTTTGACGACGCCATTGCAGAGCTGGACACGCTGAGCGAGGAGAGCTACAAGGACTCCACGCTCATCATGCAGTTGCTACGTGACAATTTGACACTGTGGACGTCAGACATGCAGGGGGACGGTGAGTGCCTGGTCGCGGGCCTCGGCCCCCATATACTTGCTTTTGCAGCGTATGGTACTGTATGCAGGTGTGTCAGCAGACAGGCGCACCTCAGTGCCTTGCCCAAAAACACTTCAGCAGGCATGCTTGGCCATGACGGCATTGTACTGCTGCAGTGAGAGACCCTAAAGGCCCCGATATACTGGCTTTTGTGCAACAGAGACTGCTGTTGATCTGCCTGTCCGATCCTGATATACTGCCCTCTATGTTCATGTCCTGCATTGCATCATGCGTACGCGTAGCGTTAATTTCTGAGGATGCTCACAAACTTTCTGAGGATACGCGCCTGATATGCGTGGAAGCCATCTTGCATAAGCGACTAGGTTTCATGACAACAACCAGGGTCCGAAATGAACACCTGCTAAGCGCCAAATCCGGGTAGATTTTGAGTTTGGTGAGTAAATCTTAGACTATCTGCCACACTGGCAGGTAAATATTTGAACGTAGACTGAAGTGAACCACGTCTGCCTCCAGCTAAGGCCGTGACGTCGTCATTACGTTTCTCCTGAAGATGCCTCGCGGGAGTCTCCTTAACATTTGCTCCTGTTGTGTTCCCGACTGGTAGGCCTGTATTCTCCCGTTATTCTCCCGATTGTATACTGATGCAAATTCTAATTTAATGTGTGGAATATGTGCGGTGGAATCTGGTAACCCAACACAGAGGCAGATGTGAGCATAGGCAAACGACCCTGTGTCTGACGTGTGTCAATGCCTCAACGCGATAACGGCACCGCTGCGCTCTGAAACCGTCTGAAACCCATTAGTTTGCGCCGCTAAACGATTGGTTTGCCCTGTGCTGCACCGAGCAAAGTGATGGCTGCTCACGTGTCCAACCTGTTACTTGATGTGTTTGGGTGAACATTTGAGATTTGACTACGTTTAGTGTACCTAAAAAAAAAAAAAAAAAACGTCTAAATTGTCACATTGCTGTGCGCATCCTCTTCCCCTCTACAACACACTCAAATCTCTCACAATGCTTGCACTTTAGTGATTGATATAGGCTACACTTTTAGGTTTTTGTACATTCATGTTAGCTATTTTAGGTATGCATTTTAGACGAATTAAAAGTCATTGTACATTCACATCATTGTATTTAAGGTTCTTTTGGGTGGGGGGCTTTGAGGGTAGACCATTTGCAGATAACCCATGATAGGAATCATTTCTACCATAAGACGTAGACCAGTCGATGTCGGATAGCGTTGAATCTGGAAAGGACTTTATTAAGAAAATACAGTATTGCGCAACAAGGGAGGACGGTAGCTTCACGCACGAGTACCACCACGTCTCTGAGGAACAAAGGATGCTTTGCTAGTATTTATAGTCAGTTACAGGTACAACACAAAGAGAATAAAGAGTGCCACCCCAACATGTAAATGATCTGGTTGAGCAGCAAAGGGTTCCAATGGCCAGCCTGTCTCTGTAAGCACAGCAGGGTGTGAGATGAGTGCCTCTCTTATGAGTCTCAATTGACTACACCCATAGGTAGGTACATCTAAATTAAAGACCGTCTTTTGTTTGAGACCAAGTGGTACATTAGGCATGAGATCCATATAGCATGATTTTAGCAATCCTGTTCAATCTGTCTGCTGCAGGCAATAAACTATGATTATTAACCGAATAATCAAATCGCAGCCCTTCAAGGGGAAAATGTCCCTCTATTTCATAGCCAAATGTTGGCAGGTATGCAGTAAGTAGACTATAGGTAGTAGATAGACCTACGTACCTATGGTGTGGTGAAGAGATGTGCTGTCATGCGTTAGTATCCCAATGAAATATTTAACATAGTTAATACAGTAGGCTACTGTTATGTGACACGAAAATGACCATATATTATTTTGACCAATAAAAAGAATTCTTGGCGGGTAGATGTATATATTTTTTTGATCTACCAGCCGCCACTTTGGCCAAAAGTACATTTTGGACCCTTCCCATGTCAGTTGAGGGTTTCACAAAATGCATGCCTGAGATAAATGTACTGTATTTAAAGGATTTTCAGTCATTTGCACAAACCTGAGTGACTCAGTGAGAGTGTCTGTTTGCGTGCGCGTCTGTGAGAATAGGTAAGCGACAACGAGACACGTCAGCACGCTAATTAATTGCAAAAGTTGAGAAGACGTGTGCAAAACTCAGCAGCTGGAACATTTCCGTTGCCATGCAGACATCAGCGCCACCCGCACAACGGCAACCTTTTCAGCTTCCTCTCTACAAGGGGGCGTCTGCAGCACTTGTCTTAAGGGATATATTAAGATATATCTCCTTGGGAGTGCCTTCTCCCTTAACCCAGTGTCTCTTAAGTAACTTCTCCTTGTTCGTTCTTTCTTAAATGTTTTTTTTTTCTCTTTCTTTCTTTCTTTCTTTCTTTCTTTGGGCCTCTGTTGTCACGGCAACCCGGCTAACATCCCACCTCGCCTCTCCCATGTTCCTCCTCTGTAGACTCTTAATGGAGCTCCCTCCTCTGCTGTTCGTCTGTTCTAGAACTGTATTTTGTAAGTCTCAACGCCCCTGTCTCGCTTCTGTCTCGCCTGGCGCCCGCCTCTCCTTCTGGGCTCCCCTCTATCTCCCTGACTAACCCTCCTCCACCCCTCCTTCTCCTTCTGCTAACCGGAGCTTGTAGCTTGTAGCTTCTGTTGAAGGTGATGAGAGAGAGCAGGATGGGATCTGTTATGTTTTTTTGGTTTTAAGTCTCTGGAGCTGCTCATGGGATATGTAGTTCATAACCTGTTTCCTCGATTGTTCGCTTGGCACGAGTGCACTGTGAAAGGTCTGCCTTAACGTTCAGTCTCGGCCTTGGGTCACACGCCTGACAACAACATTCTATTTGTTTTTGCTGGAGACAGGTGGACCTGAGTTACCCTGTTGTCACAAAAACTCCCTAACAAAATAGATGTGCAAGACCAAAGTGGTGCTTTGAGAGACTCTTTGCTAAAGGTCATGTGGCCCTCAGCAGTGAGAGCGTTGAGGGCCTTTGTCGGCCACAGCGACGGAAGTGGCCATTTGAAACCCCATGTGACAGATATCTACCAGTCTCCACCGAAGCTTGGCTACACGTGAAGTGTTTGGATATGACCTTACAAAACCCCAACATGCTAATCTCAAGCAATGCGCTGTGTGTGTGTGTGTGTGTGTGTGTGTGTGTGTGTGTGAGAGATTGAGACATCTCACAAGCTAACCAACCCTGTTTCCATGACCGTTAACATGACAGATGCTCCAACCTTTTCGTTACGATTACGCATGCATGGCTGGGCCGTCTCTATGGGAACATTACCCGGCAGCCAAGTCGTATGGGGTCACAAAGCTCCCCTATCCCTCCCCTCTCTTACTCATGAAGTTATTTTGTGGTGGGTGTGACCTAACCCACCACTCACTGGCTTTAGCACTGACCAACCCAGGAACATCTCTCTCTCTCTGTCTGTCTGTCTGTCTGTCTGTGGGGGGGGGGGCACTGACATTAACAGCCCTTCACCCTGGTGTGTGTGGGGGTAGAGATGGTTTATTGTAGTGTGGCTGAGTGGCCTCTTAAGTTGGTGGAACGGCTCCAGCTCACTGCGCCCTGTGTGGGCAATGTTGGAACTGCAGCTGTGGTGTTTGTGGCTGGGGGGTAATTGCTGGAGCCTCCCTGACGTGTGTGTGTGTGTGTGTGCGCGCGCTGCAGGTGAAGAACAGCACAAAGAAGTACTGCAAGATGTGGAGGACGAGCCCCAGTGAGACCCCAGCCAACACAAGACACCCCTCCTCCTGCTCCCCCCACGACCCTGCCTCAACACACACACACGGTTTTTCTTTGTATTTCCTCTCTCGCTCTGTTACACACTCTCTCTCTCTCTCTCTCTCTCTCTCTCTCTCTCTCTCTCTCTCTCTCTCTAATCCCTTCTCTCTCTAATCCCTTCTCTCTCTATCACTCTCTCTCTCGCTCGCTCACTCACACACACACGCGCGCCATCCTGACCGCTTAACGTGGTCAGTGTCGTGAAGGTTTGGAGCCGAGGGCCTGGCTGCTAATGTTGCACCCTCTGTCACAAGCCTGTTTCATCCCCCCACGCAGTCTGTCTGTCCGTCCCCACATCGCTGTGTCACGTGTTGCCAAGTACGCACCAGCGGTCGCCAACGGACAGCTTGCTAATGGAACGTCAGTTTTTGCGAAGATGCGCTTGTTGTTTCTGTTCTCCGCGTTTCCGTCGTCTCATCCTCTGTCCGGCTTTGAAGTCTTCTGTCCGGTGTGCGTGTGCGCGTGTTTTAACTTAATAAATAAGAAAATAACTACAAGGGACACTTCAAAGCTTTGAGATAGAACCAAGTGCCCTCTTTCTCGTTCGTGGCTAGCCGCTCTAATCTCGAGAGCGTGTGAAATAGTTTTTACTTGTGACAGTAGCTGAATGCCTCCCACCCTCTACCCCAAGGAGTTAGGAGATGCTATCTGCCCACAGGGGGCAGTACGGAGGTGGCTTGTAGCCGGAGTCTGAGGTCGAAGGCGCTCCAGATTCTGATTGTAATGTTATAATAATGCAGTTTTGTATCTGCACTATTGGGGAGGGGCCTGCTTAATCCTAGTACCCTCGTGATCCTCCTGCTGTCGTTCTGACTCTCTCTCTCTCGCTCTCTCTGTAAAACTGATTTGTACTACTGGATATTCTGACCGGAGCCACAAAAGCACCATTATGTATTCTTACTGAAACACAGCATGGGATTAACAATAAGACCTCCAAAAACTGACATGAAAAATAAAGCCTCTTCTTTTGATTGTGCACTGTGTGATTGTCTTTGCATTCTAATGAGACAGCCTCTTGTGTATCGGTTCATCTAGCTCCATTGTCCTTAAACTTATACCCACACCAACTGGTCGACGATTGGTTCGCCATCCAGTGTCTATAATTAACTATAGGACTGTAATCTCAGACAATGTATGAGAGCAAAAGTCTGGCTAAACGAGGCCATAGGGGTCACAAAATATAACGTATAATACAGTAGTCCCTCCAGGATATTGCGATGTTGCGATCAAAGATATTAATGCTAATTCAACCAATCCTTGTGAAATATGTGCAACCTTGCAACGTTGTCCAATCACAGCAATTTATTTCGTCTATGCAAATTGTGAATGGGGCAGCCGTCCCATAAGAACACCTCTATGTCTACCAATAAAAATAACACAATTTCCTGGTTCTGCACGAAAGTGGAAATACACCATGTGCTGGAACACAAGCCAATGTCATCAATTGATAACCATTCGCCAGAGCACTACCTGATATCTCTGGAACGCAGCTACGTATAAGTAGGCCAATATTTTCTATAATGTAGCGGAGGAATGACACTGCACTTTCTCGTGTATGTTTTAATCCAAGCTCCGCATTCATGTTAGTGCATGTGTCACAATGGTCGCAATGTGTGTGGCACGTACACCATTGTTTCTGTCATTACTACCACATCTTGTTCCGTTGTATTTAGCAGTTTAAGATATTTCAACCATTCAATGTTTAAATGTTAATCTTAGAGAAAACTACATTTTTTTTGTAATCCATTTAATACGTTTCGCCTTTTTGGTAAAGTTATATTGAACACTCAATACTAATTTATGTTAATACAAACTTAAATAGTCCAATTATAATTGAAAAGTAGAAAAAACATTTGAAACTATACGCAACGTTTACTTGCTCAGAAACACATCTAGAACTCCGCAACATGCATCGCAACATTTTATAAAAGCTGCCGTGATATTAGGCATTTTAGACTGCAACCATTACAAAAAAGCCTGTGATATCCTAGGGTTAGAGGGAGGGGGAGTGTATATTCAATGTGTATATACAGTGTGTGTACGTAAGTACTGTGAATGAGAGAGGGACCGTGGATTGTTGTAACATGGGTCAACACTTCCAATTTCTCCAATCAGGTACAAAGATACAAATCACCTGCTTCACTCTCCACATGCCACATTTAGTCCTTATTGCACACGAGGAAGTAGCCCAGTGTAATTTTATATTTTACTTCACGTTTATTGTATGTCTATATAGATACATATTTGATGCAGGTTGTTAGTGAAAATACTTTACCTGGTAAGAGAAGCTAGTTCATGAATACAGGACTCTGGACTAGTGCTAACACCAATAAAAATGTTGCGGAATTACAACCAACCAACACTATTAATTGAAAATATGTCTAGGTCTTAGAAGAGTGACTGAAAAAGAATGGCGTCAATGTGACGCACATACACTATAACATTTTTTTATAGTTTATTATTATTGTGTGCATTATGCACTCTCACACACACCCCAATTATATTACGGCATTTTAGCACTATAGGGACACCAGGCTCAAAAAAGGAATACGTCTGTTGGCGCACTCGCTATTGTCTGCTTGAATGTGTGTGTATATGTCTTAAGTACTACTGTATTTGACCATAACTAACAAAGAAGCACCAGACTTGCAGAAGCTGCTCTAGCCTAACATCAGTTGGAGAGAAGAGGTGAGATGCAGGGCAAAAAGCAAGACCTCTATGCCTACAATCAGAACAGTTGATTGGTGCAGATCAGCTTCAATCACTGAACAGACAAACCTAACTGTAAAACAGTTCTCTTTGTTAGATTATAATCTGCAGTTTTTGTTTCAGGTAATAATTGCAGAACAGTGTTTTAGTTTATACTGCTGTCTAGTGGCATAGGTGGAGCAATGCATATTATGATGGGGTGGAAAATGACGTTCACAGGCCACTAAAATGTGCTAATTCTAAAAAAGAAACTTGGCCTATTGTGAGTAGTTTACAGCCATGGTTTAAAACATTTAAGATAGCAATCCTTCATAGTATATTTGTGTTATGTTTCTCAAAATGTTTGCCTGTTAAGCGTTTTCTAATTTGCTTCTTTTTGCATTACCAATGCACTGCTGCCAACATCTTTTTGTCCTTCACTTACAAAAATGTTGTCTCCCACAGTTTAGGTGACTAGAATTTGGTTGCACAGTGTAACTACAGTATTTTACCATGCTAAACATATGCTTCTTGATTATTCACCATGAATTTCACATGTACATATTACACATGTATGTACTAGGTCGACACAAAACCATGTGTGAAAATCTTTTAAGAAACACAAAATCCGGGAGTGATTAAATTAATTTGAGATAATTTCAAAGTCAACTGAATTTGATGTGACTTTCTAACCCTAACCCTTGAATGAAAGGCAAGGCACACTGTTTTCACCCACCGTATTTCTGTATTTTCAACACGGAGATAATTACTGCACTGCAGGTATGAAACACAGCAAGTGCGAACAATGGCCACAAGAGAGCGCTAGTGCAAAAGCAGTCCTCAGCCATTTTAAATGCTTTCTGCATTTATAGATTACAGAAAAAAGTAATCCCTGTACCCGCAAGGCATTAGAATACTGAAATATATTATAAAGTCAAAATAGGCAAATGAATGCATGTCATTGGGCTGCATAAACCAACATTCTTTTTATTAGCCTATTAAATTGACAAAACTGTTTGCTCAGGTGCCACTATAGCTTTAACCAATCCTCGCATTGGCTCTGTGTCAACTGGCCTGTCCAATACTTCTATTTTTGTGAGCTTGGCTTGATTTCTTTGTCCTTGCTATATTGCCAATGTGTGGGGACATGCAAGTAGACATAATAAAAGTATTTTCTGATTTGGAAAGTATTTTATAACGTCATCATCAACACTTTGAAGGTGCGGCTACAAGGTTATCCAGCACTTGAAAACAATATCTGGTGAGCTACAAGCTCTATTTTAAATGGACAAATTGACAAAATGAATGTCCCAGAACTATTTTGTTGTATGTATGTGCAGTATGAATCATATATCTCACGCACTAAATAATGACACTAGTAATAAGTAATACTCCTTGACCTTGACCGTGTTAAAGCGGACCCATAATACTACACGTCTTCGGCAGCTCGCTGTTTATGTTATCAAGCAGACTGCATACTATTTAGGTGTGGGACAGAAGTTTCAAACCAAAACAAATGTCAAATGCCAAAACAAATTCTCAACACTACACATTGTGCCATGCATGCAATACTGAATGCAGTATTAAGAGAGAGTTTAGGATGCAAACAATATCATCATTCGCAGTACTAGGGAAGAGCACATTTCAACTACTACATGAGTGAAAGTGGCCCGCAGTGTTGCCCTGACAGCCAGTGGCAGTGATGTGACAGCGAATGTAATTTCTTGTTTTTCAAAGAAGCATACAGTAGATCAAGAAGCTCCTTCAGGGGTTATTAACAGTCACTTATCTGGGATTGCAGCAGTCTGCCTAGATCTCTGGCTGTATGACGATAGGCTTCTGTATTGGTGCACATACTGTATTTTATAGTATCCCGTATGCGGTAAGGCATAATAAAGATTTTGGACAGGGTGAATGATGCTGTAACACTGCGTTCAAGGAGGAGCGGTCACGCAGGCCTGTGGAGGCTGGTGTCCACTAGGGTTGTTGCTGGCAAGCTAGAGTTTCCACAACAAAGCAGGAGAAAGACCAGGTTAACAAGAAAATGTTTCTTGGTTTCGCTTGCATGCACGCTCTCACACACGCACACACACACACACACGCACTCACACATGCACGCACGCACGCACACACACACATTGCCTGTTTTCCTTCCCATCTCTTCCTCCTTAACCCCCATTTTGCTTTCTGTTCTTTAGCCTTTTTCATCCAGTTCCATTCCACTTCATTCCACCTCCCTAACCTCCGCATCTCTCTCTCTCTCTCTCTCTCTCTCTCCCTTTCTCTCTCTCTCTCTCTCTCTCTCTCTCTCTCTGATTAAGCTTCCTGGTGCATTAATAAGTGCAGCCTCTCCTCCCTCCATCCCTCCATCCTTCCTCCGGTGGGATTAGGCAGAGAACTAATTCCATCTCTAGTCTTCTACCCGCTTTGAAGTCGACTGCCAGGAAAACCGCCCCGGCTCCTTCAAGAACAATTTGCATAATCCGACCACTGCACACGCCCCGTCCGAGTTGAGGGAGAGCTAATGCGGCAGATGGAATAATCCAGTGGTTTTTATTTACTTCTCATCTTTATTGGCGTTATCGAGGGATCAATGGATCATGGCTACTATCAGTGCCGCCATCGCCTTCGTTGAGACGTCCTCATTGTTGTAGCACACGACCTGCGGTTTATCCTTATTTGTTTTTCTCGTCATTACCATCAGTAGGCTAATTAGCGTGTGCGTGATATGCAGATGTTGTTTACTGTCAAGTGGCTGATTATTTTGATGCTGGTTCACAGTATCTGCTAAAGTAATACTGCATGGATAGTTTTACTAACTCCGGGGTCAATAAAGATTTGCATTGTGGGAAATATATGCTCTGCATGTGTAATTGCTCCGTTCTGCAATGTGTAGGGAATACGCCATACATTGACACTGCTATTCAGTTTCACAGTGACACCATTGAGGGTAATGAGACGAGGCTTTAATGTACTGGAATGCAGCAGATATGGAAAACACAGATGTTATGTCCCATCGTGTTCAACAACATGCTGAGTAAAGTCTGCATCACTAAAAGCAGGTTTAGCCGTAGTTTCATTATGTCATGTAATGAATTAATCTCTTGAACCCTCACTAATCAATTAGTGAGCTGCGAGACTACAGGCTGCTGAAAATGTGGTTCATTCCATTCCATTCCATAATGTAGTAACCACCAGGGACACTACATCAAGGCTAATTCCAGCCAAGCTTGACCTGGACTTAAATGGTGTTGACAGTTTATGTGCTGCTGGCATGCTGGAACCATAACTCATATATTATAATGGAACAGGGCCTGTCCACAAGTGTCCTTCTGAAGTCTTTAATGTCAACGAGTTCCAGCTGTATTCCAAAATAATAAGCATATTGCCTGTGGACATCAGAGCCAATATGTAATGGTGCTGGATGTCTGTAGATTGTCGAACGACTCGTACCGTGTTACTGTTGGCCGAGCAGGGTCATTTTTGTTGAGCATTATGCACACTTAAGCTAGATGATCGAGATCATCGACTCAAAGCCTGGGAACAACAGTGCTAGTGCCACCATTATCTGCTGCTGAAGGATATATTGCAGATACCGCTGGCCAAACAAAACGCAGCATCCATCTTCTCCCTAAAACAGGTTGCGTGAGTTGTCAAATCAGCAGGCAGACATCACAGATGAGCGTTCTTCACCGGGCTTCTTGTGTGAACAGTGCAGGATCATATAAATAAGATGACAACCAGGAATAATTGCTGTTCTTTTTAATTTCACCCTTGGGCGCCACATTAGTCATCCACCAAAATGTAATCATTTTAGCCAAACCCTATTAACTGCAATGAAAAAGCTAAACTTGTTTTAGGGAATAATCTACTGTGGTTGAAGACCTATAGGGATTAGTTGGATGTTACCCAGGTTGTAACAAGTAGAGTTGCATTGTCTGTGTAATTGTGTAAAAACACAATTTGCACATAATGAATTTAATGAGTGAATTAATTATAATTGCCATAAAACATGATTGCAATCATTTTAATTGTTTATTTGATTTATTGTGTATTAATTTCAAGGACATTCGTGAGCAGTTAGTGGACTATTTCCGTGGAATAGACTGACCATGTGTGTATATACTGTAGGTGAACATATGATCCCTTGTTAAAATTGCTTTTTGAAATTACTTAAATGTATTTGATAAATCATTCATTTTTATTTGTAATTCCCTACAGAAGAATTAAGTCTTGATCTGATGACATTGTGTACTTTGTTTTTATCCTTTTGAAACCAAATATAAAATGCTATATAATCTGAGAAATGCTTTTTGATCTATTGAAATCTCTCTAAAACAGTTAAAAATTTAATGTGTTTACTAGAAGAGTTTTATGCAAAATATACACTATGCATATTGTATTAATGTATAGTATATACTTAAAAAATATACAGTAAAGTTAAAAAGAGGTGCATTTACTTTAGTTACGTTGATACATAAAATACTGCATTTCAACCAAATCTGTTTAATAGGGATTCAGACAAGGTTAATAGGATTTTTAAAAGACAGGTTTAGGTATTTCTGTTTGCTTTATTTCCATCGTGTATCATATCTTTTACTGTGTATCATTGTACCTGCTATTGTAAAGCATGGTATCTGTGAAAAGTTAAACACAAATCTAGTTTACTTACTTCAGATCTATGGGCAAACCTATTTACAAAACATTTGTTAGACAAGCTACAACATGTGTATGTGCCTATACCCAAAAGGTAATTCATACATTTTATTTAAAATGCGGTATCAGTACAGTGTTTGTATACTGTAAGGAAATAGGCTAAGGGAAGCTGAAGATGTATTCATAACTCTCACCATCATCCCAACATGGGTCTTTTACAGTAATGTCCCCCCACTGATTCTCACTGTACATTCCAAGAACTACTCCTTCACCAAAAGGAAATTTAAGTTCTGAGGCATGTTTTAATTTGGACCTTGACAAACAGGGCTCACATATTACAGGGGCTGGCTGATGCACCCAGATTTTCATTCAGAAATGGAACTGCTCCGATCGACGAAAGGGCAGAAAACAAACAGTAAAATATATGTGTAGAAAGTATAGGTACACTGTACATTAATGGTAGTGGGTGTAGTTATTTACTATAGTGATAACTGGACACCCATCCCAAAGCATATCCCCATCCCATTAAAGGCATAGTCATCTATTGTAAGATAATTGTAAGCAAATACACTTTTTGTCAAATTCACCAAATATCTCCTCGCATTTTGCTAGTTTACCGTTACCTGTGTGTGCTGAAAGAATAATCTGGGACTGTGACATGTGAATGCTGCTTGGCTTTGCAATATGTTTCAATGTGTGGGGTGGAACTTCTGAGGGAGTTTGTTTTGGTATGAGCTCAACGTTAACAAACATTTTCTAGAATGACTAACCCTGCCTTTAAGGTCGTAGTAGCATAAGGCACAGTTATATACAGTATATAATATAGTATCACAGTATCACATTCCAGTTGATGTGACAAATCATATTGAGACCATCAGCTAGCTATTATACTATGCATATAAAGCAATAATCCCTTTAGGGTTAGGGGAGTTTCGAGTAACAAATCATGAACACATTTTTGTTTTTGAGTGTAGTTTTTCTTGGGCTGAAACCCAAACCAATGTATTTTACCCTGATAGCCTGGGTTAAAAAACATCTGCTCACCCACCGCCAAACAAAATTAAATATTAATAGAGCCTATAAATCCAACCTTATATTTATCATAGAGCAGGCATGCCCCTGTCGTGCAGATGGATTGCATAGATTATACAAATGGAAACCTTAGGCAACCTCTGCATAAAGATACACTTGACATCATCATGGTGTAAATATCAGTTGCATGTTATCAGTCATACGTAACCTTGTTGAAGCCCACGTTTATGGTTTATCGTCAATCATTTGTGGTGAATTGATGTCCTGATGGCACAATATTAAGGGTATTTTCAAAGAACAACTCGGTTGCTGAGTAAGTGTAATTGTAATTCACACCACCAGGGGCTATTCGGTTGTATGTAGAAACTTGGCATTTAGTCTTATACAAAATGCAAAATGCAAAATGCATTTGGGGTCTGCCCTACATGCATGCTAAGTAGGCAGCATGCCAGAAGACAGTATTGTGCATGACTAGACTGTGTGGTTTATAGGAACCATCATAGCAAGCTATGCAGTTCAATACAAGGTTTTAGTTAGTTAGTTAGCACACACTGGCTGTCTACCTTAAAGTTTGCTCTGTAATCTGTGGCAGTCGGGTTCGAGTACTGGGTCGGGTGGGATAGACCCCTGCCACACGCACAGAGACCGGTACGCTGGCGGACCGTGAGGAGATATTTGGTGAAATTGACAAGACGTACACTACCTGAAAATCACTTACTACACCTTTAATCTCTGTAACTAGTCAGCAACAACTGTATCATCATCTAGCTCTACCACCATTTGACTTAGCCAACCCCACTTATCACTGATTGGTCCACCATCCAGGTGACTGTGCGAACATTAAAGCGAACAGGGTTTACAGATTATAATCTCAGCGAAGATTTAGCTAAAATCAATAGTTGGGCAAAACCAGGTTACTGTGTACAGTATATGCCTCCTGTAAGATAATACCTTTGCCAAGGAACGAAATGAAAAGTCAGCTTTTCAATCACAAATTTCTGTCCTGGTTCCAACTTTCTTGAGCTTTATTTGTTGTATGATGTTGTCATTGTGATGTAGTACCCAAGGTAATGAATTCACTAGCCTTTCTCCCTCCCTGTGAGCCATCTTTGCTCCTGCACAGGAACAGGGTACAGGTCTTCATTGACAACGGTGGTTTGTGATTTCTATATAAAAAATGAGCAGCTTTCCTCTGGTATTTTATCGGTGTAAATACACTTGTGTGTGAGCCTTCAAAAAAAATGTCTCTGAGCCGGACATTGTTCTAGGCGCCGAGTGTTCCTTAAGAGAAGAGACAAATTGAATTCTGTCATCTGCGAATAATTGCTTCTGCAAAACCGTCAGTGGCAATGGCTATGCACAGTCTCCATGTTTCAGCAGAAATTCATTCAACCGAGGCCAGAGTGAATATATATGAGACCCTCTTGTGTACAAAACACGAGACAGCAACATACAGAAATGTACAATGTGCCACCATTTATATTTTCATAGAAAAACTATTCACATGAAAATCTATGCACCCTAATGCACAATCACAGTTCAACTCTGGATGTTAATCGCAGATTGTATCCATGCCCCTTAATAAGCAAACATGTTTTGTCAGTATACTGGTACAGTACGTCTGCAATAAAAATGGGTTGGGTGCATTTTTCCCTTCCTGGTAAAACACTTTCCTGGCACCAGCGCCATTCACAGGATTCCAGGGAGAGTCCAGGGGGCAAAAAGGCTTTATTCCCTGGAGTTGGGGGGGGTAAAACAAACACACATCAGTGCAAGTAGGGAGGTTTGGCATGCAGTCCCCTCCATAATTCTGCTTGCTTCTCTAAAATAATTCCCCCACGGAGATCATTCCGAAGTACAGTTAGCAACAGAGAGGGAGGCTATAGACACTGATGGTATATGCCCCAGTAAGCAGCACCTCTTGACGGCTATCACATCTCCAAGCAAGCAAGTTCCTAGGATGAGAAACGGCACCAAGGGTGTAGGTCTGACGCTGGTCCATACATAGTCTGAACCTCTTGCGTCCATTGGCACTACATACAGCCTGTGTTTAGCCTACGTAAATGCAGGATGGGTGTCAGGTGGTCCACACAGTCAGCGGACTGGGCCGGGGGGGACGCGTCACATAGACTAATACAGAGGAACATGCTAGAACGTATGCGGACACGCGCATTGTGGCATCGCAAGGGGATATGTGGTAGAGGGGCACAACACACACACATCATGCAGACACACACACACATGCAGACACACACACATCATGCAGACACACACGCACACACATGTAGACATACACACGCAGACACACACACGCAGACACATGCAGACACACACACCATGCAGACACACACACACACATGTAGACACACACACGCAGACACATGCAGACACACACACCATGCAGACACACACACACAGACACATACATGCAGACACACACGCAGACATAGGCACACAGACTTATTTCTGCAATTGTTTAAACATTTACTTGGTAATGACACAGCACTGATACAATTACATGAAATGCACAGTACAGCACAATATACAGTATATCCACACTTTTGGTGCATTATAAAGATAATAGTATGACACTAGCACAGGATTCTCAACATCTCACGTTATAAGTATATAAGTGATATGTGAATCTCAGACATTAAGATGAATGAACTCATTTTGATTGTTAATTTAGTGTGGCAGAATCAATGTAAGAGCGCAGTTCTCAAATGGTAAACACCGAAACCTAATTTGCATGGTTTGCTTCAGTAGACCAAGGATGATGCAAAACATCATATTGTGATGATCATCATTGTATGAAGCCCCTGTGCCATAAACAATTAAAACCATATGGATACCAAGGAGGTGCAGGCGCACAAACGCTCCCTGTGTTCAGGATGGTGGAACGTTTGCTACAAGTTCAATGAACGGCAGTGGACTGAACAGCAGGTTACAAAACAGGGAGGAGTTGGGCTGTCCATATAGGCTGTGGGTTGAACAACGCTCACATGGCTAACAACAGCAGGGAGGAGCTGGGCTGTCCATATAGGCTGTGGGTTGGACAACGCTCACATGGCTACCCATGGCTAACAACAACAAAGCCATTGTTTGTGTTTTACTGCTTTAGATTGCTGTGTTTCAGCAGTACAGATGCACAAAATGATGGTAAAACCAGCGTGGCTCTACAAACACTTCTGTCGGTACAGTTCTGTCTGTGCATACTGCACTGTTGCGCAATTGAAGGACATGTCCGTAATGGCTGCATAAACATATTAGATTTCAGAATTTAAGGCATTTCATATCAGAATGAGACGGCATACATTTAAGATGTTGAGATGCAATAAAAATGACATTATGTAATGGTATTAAATAGTGATGAGGACTTCTACTCACAAATATGTATGAAACACCCAGGTAAATATGCGGCTACACTTCCTACATGTACTGTACGTCACTGACCAACACTCGCCACGGCCATTCAATGGAGCAAACGGCTTTGAAAGTAGTTCAAGAGCGTTTTGAAAGTTTTCAAAGAAACGGGTTCCTGTCCAATAGCATATATTAGCCAGCATATATTAGCCAATAAGAGTGTGTGTTGAATGAATAGCCACACTCTCTTCTTACAGCCAGAGCCAATTGCAATTGATTGTGTTGACAATGTAGGGCAGGCAATGACAGTAACATGTGGGTTTATACAGAGACATTTGAGATTATTGGGAAACCATGAATGCACGCATAATGTGAAAAAAACGTATACTCGAATCCCAATATTTAAATCGAATTCATACCCAATGAACGAATATCAGAATCATCAAGTATTTGGGGCCATCCATAAAAGCAAGATTCAAAAAGTGTCCTCAACAGAGACTTCAAAGTATATATAGACTGCGCATCGCAAATATACAGTGGTAGGCTATTCCAGAGGTTCATCAGTTCATCTCTCATTTCAAACTGACTCATACGTCTCACAGCAACTTAATGAAAGTAAATTTGGAAATGCTCTAGCCATTCTACGCCTATGGGGAATCAAGATCCCTCTGCTTAAATGGCCTAAATGGATATGATCTTCCTTGGCACATGAGCTTCTCTGTTGCTATTTTAACCTAATCTCATAGCATTACATTATGTTGATCTGAAACTGCAACAACTAGGCAATTTACGGGCAAATTCGCTTCCATTCTCGACATCTCTTCCGATGTGGCGTGAGTCACAGCGGGACACCGCAGAGGTCGCCTATCTCAAATCCTTCATGCACAATCAGTCCACTTTCAAAGGCTCTCCTAAGAGATAAGCATATCCTCGCCAGCACAACGCCCGCATGCAAATGACCCCGTTGTTAGCACGGGAAGGGGGGGGGGGGGGGGGGAGAGTGGACGCATAACGTGGAAACGTGACCCAGAGATAGGGCAGGCCAGGAGAGCAGGGGTTGACGCATTACACTCAAGCACGGCAAGCATCTTTGTCAGGGTCCATTTTTATGAACGTCGCCTTGGTAACTTAGGAACAGAAAGACGCGAATATGGCGAATCAATGAGATGTGGTGAAAGACGAAGAAGACAGCAAACAGAGGTGAGAGACAAAGAGAGAGGGAGAGAGAGAGCGGATGGCGCCAAGAGATAAGAGGGGGAAGGAGGGAGAGAGAGACAACACAGCACACAGGGGTTTCACCCAGGGGAATGGAATATCAATCAATCTCACAGGACTTTCATCCTTAGCAAAGTGAAAATGAGGGTCCTTCAAATTCCTCTGCCCCTGCACTCCACCACCTCTCCTACGATGCATATTAAATCCACAGTTGAATAATGAATCCGGTCCCGCTTAAATGAGAGAGACACAGAGATATTCCCCCAGGTTCAATCACCGTGAATATTAAAGCAAATTCACAAGGTTACAGGGGAAGAGCGTGAGAGAGAGAGAGAGAGAGAGAGGGAGAGAGAGAGAGACTGGCGATTGTTAGAGCCGATGACGAGGTGATGCCTCTAGCGAGAGGGGACAATTGCGCCTGCTAAATTCAAATCACCCTCCACCGTGTAATCTTTTTGGTCACATTTGAAAACAAGCAGCTAAAATTGGGGACAAATTAAGTTGCCGATAACGCATGGCCCTGTATGCAATCGGGGCCCTCACTGAGGGAGGGACAGCCTTCTAAACACACCGCTACGTAAAATGTGTAATTAAACTACTTGACGCCTCCCAGAAACCACAGCTCGTTCACCCCATCATTTTGCTCGCTGCGGAATCTTTAAAAAAATAGACAACGCCCGGCTTTCCCGGGTTACTGATCATGAGAATCACACTTGCTCTGCT
Organism: Amblyopsis rosae; assembly: GCA_025399935.1. Lineage (NCBI taxonomy): Eukaryota > Metazoa > Chordata > Actinopteri > Percopsiformes > Amblyopsidae > Amblyopsis > Amblyopsis rosae. The sequence continues at coordinate 1,349 of JAODTR010037989.1, read as the reverse complement.
TCGACGAGCCCAGGAAGCAGGAGCAAACTTGTTGGATGAGCAAAGCAGATGGATGTGTAATGCAGCTAACTGATTGGGGGATGAAGGAAGGTTTACAGTGTCCACCGGGAGGCGTAGGAGACTACCAACAGGAACCGTGACATCCGCTGCTCGAGTGAAGCAGTTAACAGTTTCACTCCACCGCTGCATTCATCAGATGGCACATCTCATAACCAGCGAAGGCCTTGGTGCTGAAGGGCTTGTGTGTGTGCACACATGCACGCGTGTCTTCACAGGCCCGAGCTCTGCAGCGCTGTGACACACACAAGGAGAGGAACGAGGTGAGTCACGCTCACGTCATCAACTTCCCTCGCTCTTGTATGCGTGCGACGGCGTCGAGATGGCGTCCATCGCTGCGGACAGCAAATATTCTCTCTCCTCTCTGTCCTAACACCACTGTGCCCGCTTGAGTTTGCCCACGCTCACGCACGCACGCATGCACGCACACACACACACACACACACACACACATCCCCAGCTATGCCTACAGTTGTTAACTCATTCATGGGGTCACTTTTGACTGTTAGCTACTGTCACGTTTTAAATTGTGTAAACATTAAGGGAAAACTATTATTTTCACAGATCCAAAACATTTGTCACAGGATTTATCTCAAATCCACACATTGCAGTATAAAGGGTTATGAACCCTATCAGAAGATTTCATGTTTTTTTGACACAATAGATTTGTCAGAATAGATTTGTGCTTGTAGCAGGTGCAGCTATTGAGGAATATCCCTAATCTTTAAAAGTTTTGAGATTTTCCTCTTTCTATGAATGAGTACTGGTACTGGTTATTTCCCCCCTAGTTTTTTGCTTTAACCAGTGCAAGAGGGTCGTGCCATATTGGCACGATTCCGTTTTCCACCACAATTAAAAATCAAATCAATCGTTCAAATTAAAGGAGGGCTAATGAGAGCTTTAACAGTACTATAATGTGACATCACAGGGCATGCACTCCATACAATCCACCTGGCGCACACTAGTCTACGGAAGGCTGAGAAATGAAGGTTCCTGAGCCAGCCGGCCGGCTGATAAATCGATTGGTTCTGGACTCACACTCAGACATGCAAATACACTCAAAGGAACGCCAAGGAGATCGGCACACAGGTTTATGTACCCCAGACACAGCCTCTGTTTCACACTGATGGGAGGGGAAGACATAGTCAGTGTTCCCCAAGCAACCGCAATAGTAGTAACTAATTATGCAAAACTAAATACTAAGTGCTGTACATACCTCCATCCATCCATCCTCATCCGCTTATCCAGAGTCGGGTCGCGGGGGCAGCAGCTCCAGCAGGGGACCCCAAACT
>JAODTR010037978.1:0-20325 GCA_025399935.1 Amblyopsis rosae | reverse complement strand
AATCTTCAATTAAACATGCATACACACACACACACAAACATGTGCGCACGTGGCACACACACACACACACACACACACACACAATATTAGTAATACACTTGATCCTTTCTAAAAGTAATAATACAGATAATGAAAATACTTTAATGAAGAAAATCCTCATGTTTGTCAATTGTATCTGTGGCTAACTGCTAATTCCTATCAACCACACACCTCAGATTTCTGAAGTTTGTTCCAACTGGAACAAAATGTTGTGAATACTAATTTTAATCTGTTAAAATACTTACTTAATTTCTATTGCATTACAAATCATCAAGAGGAAATTGTGGAATAGAGGATGTGGAAGGCAAAAATCTTAACAAAGCACAGTATACTGATCAAATGTTTTTGATGATCAAGATGAGTTAACGCTACCATCTGCTGGTAAATATAATGTATTGCAACTCGTATTGCGTGCTATTTAACCACGTTTGCACTTTCTCGCAATATAAAAAAGTGGGTTCGTTTAAATTATAATGTAATTTGGTGTATGCAATGTGTATTTGTGTGTGCACGCGTATATACAAATATATAGAGGTCCGACTCGGGGCTCTGGTAAGGTTATGTTTGCATTTCACGTTTCACTACATTTCCCAGTTTGCACTGCGAGGTCAGTGTACATGCAGAGCTCCACGCTTACCGCAGCGACACATTTTTGAATGACACATTGGGTATTATTGTATGGCTCACAGGACTCCATAAAACGTCTCTGTCCGGATGTTATCACATCATTTATCACGTACGTATTGTTACATTTACGGAACTCGTTTTTTGTACACTACTCGATTTAAACTACTTAATTCGTCTCGTAAATACAACAGCTAGCCCCATTAGCAGCTACCGTCAAGCTAATAAAAGTCAGACAGCAAGGCAAAGTTGGCACCAGCTCAGTTTAAGGCCCTTGTCCGCATGCCAGCGTCTAAACGTGGAAACAGTAGTGTCTGCTTGCTTCGTGTCCCTGCGCCTGGAACCTACCATTTAAAAGCTATGTCCTCTTGTCCTCCAGACACCACAAACCAATGTCAATTGGCTTAGTGATATAGTTAGCCCTGGCTACTATATCGCTAAGCCACAGGCAACAATGCCATAGTTTTGGCATATTTGCAGCAGACCTCACTCAGCCTTGTTTTCCACACTACAGCCGGGCGATAGGAAAGCAAAGCCCCCCTCGTGTACCGCGCCTATAACTGTTTGAGTTCACATGCATTAAATGTTAATTCGTTTTTTTTCAGGTGCATCATTTATGGTTGGGCACAAATAACAAAGGTATGTTAGCATACAGTTACAGTGGTTATTGATGCTGTTTGGTTCGCTCATTCTTTGGATTGTGGTGGGTGTCTATATCACTTGGCACATACGTTTGAAAAATAATGCTAAATAATAACAATACCACATTGGGAATACTATTGTATGCTTATGGCTCAACTTTGTGTAATTTGTCTAACAAATTAGAATAGTTCATTTATTTTACAAATGCAAAGTAATAGCTCAGTGCAGTGGTTTACATGTTGACTGTTTTCTTCCCCCTTGAAGGTCAGAGTCTGGAGGTGAAGCTCGCAGGAACAGCGTCTGTGAGGAAGAGGAGACCAGGGTGATGATGCAGCGCGTCCTGTCACGCCAGGCCGTGGGGCAGGCGGCCGCATGGCGCTCCATGCTGGCCGAGGCCTCCCTCTGCCGTCCGCCCACGACACTGTGTTGCTGCGTGCCAAGGCCGCTGGGCCAGCGCTGGCTCTGGGCCTCTGCCCCCAGCCAGGCAGCGCAGCAGCCACAACAAAAGGCCCAGCCTCAGTCGCCTCCCCACACTGAGGAGGGCCCCAAGGCCGACAACAGGGACACTGCAGGAGCCTCCACCTCCCCTACTGTCGAGGTGGACCCCCTGCAGGACAAAACTATAGGCCTGTTCCAGAGGTTTAAGAGGACATTCAAACAGTACGGGAAGGTGGTGATCCCTGTTCATCTGGTGACGTCCTCTGTCTGGTTTGGGACATTCTACTATGCTGCTATGAAGTGAGAACCCTCTTCTCTTTGTTATGATGCATAAAGACATCTGTTTGTAGCTGCCTTTAGTTCAGTCCTGTCCACTTAACATATTAGGTGAAGTAGAATGAACAGGCAATTTTCTTTTTGTGTATTAAGTCTCACCTTTCAGTGTTTTATTGTATTATTTCCATAGCTAGGTTATGAAAACAGCTAGGCCTGTACCCGTTAAGGCCAAGGTCATTAGGCTAGACAGATCTGTTATTTGGATTCACTCTTCAACTTGTCCACTTTATTCCACAGAGGTGTAAATGTAGTTCCATTTCTGGAGTTCATTGGCACACCAGAGTCACTAGTGGGCCTTTTGAGGGATTCTACCAGCGCTTACGCTCTTACAGCATATGCCATGTACAAGGTAAGGTATACCACTGCTGCCAAATGCAGTTGTGAATTACTGATTGAATAATTACTATTGAATTATTACTGATTAGCAAAGACATATTATTAATGTATTACTTATAAATCAATGTAAACAAAAAAAATACATTAGATAATAAAATATTTACTATATATTACTTTACATTTGATAGTCGACTCCACTTCTCTTTTGATAACCCTAATTCCAGTTGATGCGGTAGACTTTCTCATTAGCCGTCATTTTGAAGAGCAGGGTCTAAAAATTCCATCATAATCTTATTTTTAACCAGAATCTTTTTTATACGATAATATGAAGTAGGCCTAATTATTAATGGTATCTTGGTTTCACATTCATCTCCATTTTACACTTTAACAAAGCAGCATCCGTTTAGCAGGACAGACTCTGATTGATTTAAACCCATGTATCTTACTCTTTCCAGTGAGATGAATATTATGCTACTGTACTAGCCCACTACACATTCGGTTTAAACAAGATGACACTCAAATGTTGGGTGTAATCATGCTGCGCTAAACCTAAAATCTGAGGAGCATGCACAGAATGTATAGCATATACTGTAGTGAAAATGGCTTGTGATCAGAAGAGTGGGGCAGATGCGTATGATGACCACAAAACATCAGGCATCGTATTGTTCCACAAACTTTATGTTCGAATAAATTCCCTACCTTAGAAGTAGTATTGTTAGTGTGTGGCAAGTTTCTACTACTAGTTTAAACTAGTTCTAAAAACAAACTTCCTCTGATCTGACAGACAAAGTTCCAGTGCCTGTATCGGCGCAACCGGCTAGATACACTGTTCGGTGCACGTACGTGCACCCATAAAATGAAACTATACATCCTACCAACCCAACGTAGTTGGTTGGTAGGATGTATAGGCTACAAATGTAAGATTTCAGCTGTCGACTCAAAGATGCATCTGTATACTGAGAAAAGCTCACGTGTAGACCTTGTTTACAACCAGCTTCAGAGCTGCCGGCCGTTTGAATTATTTCACTGCACCGCAACGAGGGGCGGTGTCTGCCTTTTTGAGTTCTCAATATAGGATTAAACTGGAATGCCCTGCTATAAAAACGAGCGCGCCTATTACAAAAGCTTGCTGTAGTTGGTGTTGATCGCAGCTCTAGTTTGATTCACCATGACTATTAAGTCGGCGTTCTCTCTTCAGGACTGGTAGATTGCCTTCAGTGTAATCTGTCAAACTGACGGCTTTCAGATTTTTCCGTCATTATTAACAAATATTCAGTCTAAAACTGAAAATATTGGATTAACCTGGCCTCTCCCTCATTCACTCACCCTCAACCCCCAGAAGTCCTTGTATTCTAATCAAAAGATTAATATTGGTAGTATTGACAAGCACAGATCTATGTCCCAAACCACTTGGCTTGGTTGCTGCCCTACCTCCATTCGCTGCTTCTCTCTCACTGATGACGAATTAAGGCCAGACAATTCTCGTCCCTATGTGCAAGAAGCCCACGAGGGTGCTATACATCAATATATATAGGAGTTTACTGTACAGGACCAACTATTGTTGTTCCCCTGCCACAGATTGCAACACCTGCCAGGTATACGGTAACGCTGGGCGGCACGTCCCTCTCTGTGCAGTATCTGCGTAAGCACGGTTACCTGTCCACACCGCCGCCTGTCAAAGAGTACATCCAGGACAAGATGGAGGAGACCAAGGAGAAACTGACGGAGAAAATGGAGGAGACTAAGGAGAGGTTTTCTGAGAAGATGGAGGAGACTAAAGACAAGTTCTCTGAAAAACTGCAGGAAACTAAAGACAAAGTGTCCGAGAGTAAAGCTTATTTCAGAAAGAAAACCGATTAGGAAGCTGTTGGAAGATTTGAAATAACACACCGCTTTTAAGGACTGATTTCTAAAGTCGAGAGAAACTGCACTATCCTTGCCATGACAGGTTTGTTCAACTTACACATTGTACTTATTAATCACTGTCTAATTGAGTCAATAACCATAATCTGTCACGATGCACTCAACAACAGCAGATTAGCAGGCACCAACATGAGCAATTCTACATTGTGGCTCAGACAGCCAGGAAGCCTATAGGGGATTCATTTAACTCTTTACCCCAGATATTGAGGCTACCTTCATAGGGAGACGCTACACTTATAAACTCTTGTCGGCTTGAAAATGTCTAAAGTTAAAAAGAAATAGTGTCAGTTTAATAATGCATATGATGCATGTGTAAACTACATTCAGAGCACTTCTAACCCTTTTACGGTGCTGAGAAGGAAAACTTGGAAGTTATATCACCTGCGCGTACTGGTCCATCAAACCTTTCCTTAGGCCACACTTTATCATGTGTCCTGTTTGTGTTAAACACGTTTCCTGATGTATTTTTATCTGCTAGCCAAAGCTAATGTATCGCATTGTTTTGTTTTGTCTGCATTGACTGAAATTGTGTAATGGAGCAAATCATCAATTGTAAAGAATTGGTCTTAGCATGGGCATACTGTAGCTAAGGTTCTGTCAGTTCTTTCCATGTAATATTGAGTTATGCACACATGGAATGCATGTACATAAAAATGGTCATACAATCCACATAAATGATTTTTGCCATGTTAAATAGTTTGCAGTTTATGATTTACGATGTTTTGTAAAAAATTCCAATCAATAAAGGAAAAGGCTGGTCATCTAATAATTGGTACAGTACAGTCGCTGGTTTGTATACATAATACAATCCAAGGTAGAATATTATAATATTATAATTTACATCAAGTAAAATGTCAACAGTAACACAGTTACTGTGACAGGCTGCATTGTCATACATGAATTAAGTTATGAGTTCAGGTGCCAGTGGTAAATGTGGAGTTACAATGACCTCTGCTGTCAGATACTGATTATACAGTCACACTACAGGTGCCAGATTCTTCAGTCTTCACACCTGTGCTTTCTCCCACAGGGAGCATGACATGTCGGACAGCATAGAGGTCATGATTCCCAGAATCAATTATTTCTTTGATCAGTTGTCAGTTTAAGATGACCAAACTGATACATTTCCCCAGGGGAAATGTATAGAGGTTAAATCAATGTTAAGAGGGACAAAAGATTCAGAATTTCTTAAAATTAGGTGGTTAAATAATTTGTAACAAGATGTATGAGATTGTTTGAGATTTAAGCAGCAATATCATTCATTTGAACAGAATATCTCCCTGTTAGTTGTCCTATACTGACATCTGCTGCCAAAATATATGTGAGCGAGTACAAACGTCTGGATTCTCCAGGTTCCCGGTGTGCTTCGCCCGGTTGTGGACATGGGGTACAGCCAGTTGTACACCTTTAGTGTGTGGGCACTGAATTCAAAAACACTTTCCCCAAGTGGGTATCTGCTTAGGATCCTTTTAATATTCATTAATGCTAAATGCTAATAAAAGCAGTCTGTTGTCCTTATTTATACAAACCTCTCTGCCCAGAGCAGTGGTTCTCAAAGTGGGGGGTCAGGAGGACCCAACGAGATGATGTTTTTCAGAAATGAAATACCATTTTTTATTATTAGAAATAGCATACTTTAGCCATAATTGTTAGTAGTACAATTTATATTTTACTTTGATGTATTGTGCCACTAGCCTATTAAAATACTATCAAATTATATTTCGGCTGTTATGCTTTTTCCCCTGCTGACGATAGCTGGGGTCACTAGTCTCTGGCACTGTTATTTTGGGAACCCCTGGCCTAGAGAAGAACTTGTACAACAGAACTGAAATGAGAACCTTCCAATACAGTATATTACAGTTTTCATTGGCAAAGGCAGCATGCAGTCATTTCAACTGAAGCTTACACACCTACTGTTTATCATGATGTATACATATAAGTACATAACAGCAGCATAAACCTGTTTATTTGTGTTCATCATGGGATGTGTTCAAGTGAGATATGGACACATTTTGTTACTTCAAGTGACCTGTTAGCGTCCTGCATCCAGAGAGGGGCTGTATTGGTGCAGTAGTGTTAGTGTGAAGGTCTATTTGTAACCCCTGCTTATTTGATAGCTGTTATAAATACTGTTAACTGGTTACCACTCTTAACTTTTATTCATGATTCTGAAATTCATATATAAGGTTTAAACATTACTTAGTTCTCCAAATCAAGTAATGGTAGAAATGTGGCATTGACAAATGAGGCATTAAATTAAACAATATCTTAAAATTGCTAGGAGTTTATACACGTTGTGTAATTTGTTAGAAATGTGAGTATACAGTATCTGCTCTGGTTGATAGCCACCCCCTCCATATACCGTCCATTTAGAGTTTTTCAGCTACCAAATATTTCTGACCAATCATGGCCTCATGTAGCCTGGTTACCAGACCTAAAATTCACTTTGTGAATAAGGTCTGGCAACGGTCCATTGGGAAGTGTTCACAGTCATGTACTTCTACTGGGTGTAGACCTCTAATTACTTGATCAGCTCATTTAGCTCTACCACCATTTTGAAACACACTTGACTTCGTCATCTCACTAACCCACCCTGATTGGTCTGTCAGCAGGGTGACTGTGAAAACACTAATGCGAACAGGGTTTCCAGACTATATTCTCAGTGAAAAGAAATTGAGCTGAGAGCAATAGTCGGGTGGAGCCAGGCTAGGCCTCATGGCCGCTTTTCCCTAATTGGTCCATCAAATCTACTCTGTCAATCATGAATAGGTCTACATGCACACAGCTACAACAGGTTTGTCAATGGCAGACTAACAAAATTTTGCTCTCTTTACCTCTATTTTTTTACTTGCATAGAACTTTCCCTCTTTAGCCTGGAGAACATGATAGAATTTTTTCCAAAACATTTTGCAATGTTGACCTCATCTGAGATAAAAAAAAAATTGTTTTAGAAACAGCAGTCATGCTCAAGCTATCAAGAGGAAAAGCACTAAACAAGCATTCATCAGTATTAAGTCCAAAAGCCAGCCTCTGTCATGATAAATGGGTATTGCTGTGAGTGCACCATGCAGAAATATACACATTTTGGAGCAAAATATGCTATCGCTCATGTGGAGTTTTTGAGGGACGTGCCTGCATTGTTTTGTTAGAAAAATGCAAATGGAATTTACCGGTGGTCAAGAGAGTCGAGATTTGCCTTTCTGCAGTCCTGACCTGCTTCTGATTGAAAAAGTAGATTCCACATGAAGCACAAAATACAAACACCCTGTATAATGATGTACTTGAGGGGGGAGGCAATCCTACTTTAACTTCTGTGTCTTCGATTGCTAAATAAAAAAAACACTAAACAATTTAATTCACAAGATGTAACATAATTTGCACTATAGCATTACCAATATATACAGGGTGAATGAAATTGAGAAATCACTCATCTGTTTTTATTAGCAATTTTTATAGGTTACTGTCCCACATTTTTTGAATTGGTGTTTTACATGAGATGGTCAAGGACGCAAGAGCTTATTTTAAAATCAGATTTCCTCTTCAAAGGAAATTCTTAAGCTCGGTTTGCTACTATTAATATTGTTTCTCCCAATTCAACTCAAGTCCCAGTGTTTTCAAGTGATGACTGCAGTAACTTCTCATTTTGTAGATAAGGTTCGAACTGTCTGGGCAAGCATCTCACCTTGTTTGTCCTCATAACCAGCCCACCAATTTTAGACTCTTTTTGTCCAATCACCCTAGAGAACCTTAGTGATTTAGTGGGTTAAGCTTTGTGTAGCCCCTATACCATATACAACTCTGCTTGTAAAAGCTATTGAATCTATTGGCTCATGTTTTTGTTTTAATAAATCAATCCCTTATGCAGGAGTATGTCCCTAGATATTATAAGCATTCTGTTGTTCAGCCTTTTTGAGTAAAAAACTAAAAACATAACATACAAAATATGTTCTGGAGGCTCACATCTTAGACAAGTTTGTCTGGTTTCCGTCAGATGCATTGAGACTGTCCTGCTAGACCTCAGTGCAGCTTTTGATACTGTTTATCACCATATTTTGATCAACAGAGTGAACAAAAGTATGGGCATTTCTGGTATAGCTCTGGAATGGTTTTCCTCCTACCTGCCAGTTTTTTGGTGTCTGCAGAAACAATTATGTCTGATTCTGACAAAAGTGCTATACAAATAAACTTACCTTTATTTTACCAGGAAAGTCCCATTAGAATTTTACAAGGGAGACCTGGCTGACTTGCTATACGAGATTGTTTTTAGTCTTATTGCCAAAGGGGACTACCATTTTCTTTTTAATTGATCATTACTTTTAGTAATCCAGTTAATAGCAAAAATAATAGTTTTCTCCTCAGAGAAGGATATGCAGCTTATGGTGTCCTGTTTTATAGCCTAAAATGCCTATCATTCTACTGTATGCCATTGCAGTATTGTTTTGTAGGAGGGTAAATTATAAATTTTTTGTAAATTATACTATGCAAGTTTTCCAATATCTGAATGGATATGTGCAGTATTGTCCCTGAAGACCTGCCTTGCTTTCCTAATGAGGTTCTGACTGAGGCTGAAGTTTGCATGAGATTGATGATTCCTAAAAACCAAGCTTAGCCAAAGAGTGTGTTAGGACAATATAGAATTTCAGATAATATTCTATTGGAAAACAGAATGGGCACTTGTGTGTCGTCGATGATGATGAATATATTTGAATAAATTAACAGACATCATGCATGTCTTTCCCCCCCGAATAACAAGCAACTTCTGGTAGAATAAATAGCTTTTTTCAATCACATTCTTTCTTTCCTAAATAACTGATTCAGGTACATCACTGCAAGGTAGGGTAGTCGTCACTAACTCTTATTCGAACTAACATGGCAAAATTTTAGGAATTAATTTCATAGGCCTATAGCACTGCGTGCCAGCACTACTGCCTATTTAAAATGAGGTTTATTCAAATAAAGGAGAACAAGAGAAGTCAAAATGTAAACAGTATTGAAATGGGCTCAACACCCAGAGCCTTGCTTTCACCAGAAGGTTCATGGAGAGGACACCATGTGGCATAGCCTGACCTCTCCGTGCACCTAAGTCAAGATAGTTGCTGTGCATTAAGTTTGTTCCACTGACAATGTTATGACAACTTTCCAGATGGGAATTTTCCATGTACGACGTCTCATTATTTTACAATCGTTGATCATTCACAGCTGAACGTGAAGACAGTACAAACAAGTTTTTAAATGCATTATTAAGAAGCCATTCCAGCCACTTCGTATTGATTTTACTCATTGATCCGACACAATTACAGTAGTATACTTATCTGGACTACTGAAAACAATAATACCAAAGTGAAGAACTAGCGGTAAGGCTGTGACATCATTTAAACAAACCCATTATCTTAACAGTGACAGGCAAAACACCCCAGTGATCACTTTTAAAGTTTTATTCATTACGCTGCAGTTTGACTACAGCATAAGTACAAGCATAAAATCTTTGACTACAACAGCACTTAGAGCAACAATTTTTGATTTTTTTTTTCTTCTTTTCTGTAAAAGTATTGCAATAACAGACCTTAGGCCTAAAACCTATTACATCACAATTGCTTAAATAAAAAGAGGCAAAAATACACAACAATTTTACCTCTGCGTGTTTATATATATATACTGTATGTATACCGTCATATATACTTCAACACAGAGGGGTTGGGTGGGGGTGGGGAAACAAGAAGGGTTCATTTTGTAAATAAAGCAAACCGATGTTACAAAATCCATGATAGAAGCAGTCCTATGGTAACTGTTGAGACAGAGAAGACCAAACTGTTGAGACATTATCATCATTATAATAAATGAAATCTGGAACGATAAAACCAGTTACTTGTCAGCAGTTGAGAACAGACTTCTGATAAGTGGAAAGAGTGCGCGCGCTGCAAGGGGGTAAAAATGTAAAATACATGTGTGTGTTTGTGTGTGTGTGTATATATATATATATATATATATATATATATATATATATAGCCCAAGTTAGTTCTTCAAGCTAGTGCAGGAAACATAAACAACAAAAGGTCTAATGAAAAGAACACTGCCAGTGGTGCTCTGGCCAGTTACAACAGACCTCTTCAAACAAAAACGACAACTTGCCACTTATTTGGTGCTTTAAAGAAAATGGCGCGTTGCTATGTACACTGTCTATAGATAAGAATGAACATGCTCTGCGGTTATTGTACAGTGGAGTTATTCTTAATACATACTGTAAATAAACTATAGCAGATATAACATGACTTTTGTTCCAATATACTGTGCCACGTATAACATTAATGTATAAAAAAAAAAGAAAAGTTTAAAAAAGTTAGTTAAATAGCATTATTCGTCATTCATCTCCACTCAGTCTTTTTGAAGCTGGTGCAACTATCCAATCATGACCAAAAGAATCAATTCAATCGTCAACACCCCCCCCCCCCCCCGAAAGCATTTAGAATACTTTTCCATAAATCATATTCTCTCAGGTTTAATGTTTAAGGACCCGCAATTAATATTGTTGAAATGTATTAATTGACACAACTAATGCATACTATATTCAGCCAGATCAATAATAATGGTAAATGTGCTCTATATTTCACTGTAAAAATGTCCTATTTTGGCAGATATTCTAAACTTGTGTTATATAAGATCATTGTTTAGAAGATTCATCTTCTTAAACTGTCAATGTGGTAAATAGTTAGAGGTTTCTTGAGACACTACAACCACATTAAGCTTCCAGGTTCAAGCAGTGTTGAGATTACTTTTAGCTGAAAAGATTGCTTAAAAACAAACGTTTTGTAGAAAGACTCTAGCGATGCACTGTATATGAAATATGAACTCCTGAAAATACCTATGAAACATAACTATACATTTGTTAGTTGCTGTGGTGAATACAATACCACTGGCCAGTATCCAAATGATGGCAAGTTCAATGAGAGGTTATCCTAATAAACAAGTGATTAATCATTTCAACAATTTCCTTAATCCAGAGGTTATTTCATCCTTACGTTAACAGACTACTATTTATAGCAAAATATTATAAGTAGCAATTTGTATGTGTTGCAACCATATTTCTAAGCATATTTTGCAAACAATGTTTTCTTATAAAAGAAAAAAAATGTAACAAAGACAAAGCACACTTTTTAACGGTAGGCATTTACAAATTTGATGCTGCCTTCTTAAAATTCTTATATTGTCTATACATTATATTACATTATTCACAACGTTTTTGTGTGGTTTCTACCCATTGGGTAGGATATGTGCATAATATATTCAAGTTATATACAGCACCTTACAAACTAACATAAAGAAAGACAGACTAGTGAAAGCACCGTTGGGAAGTGAGGCACAACTGAGGCACAACGAAGGTGGGAGCTTTTGAGTGCAAGTGTGTTCCTATGTCTGCCCCACACACACACACACACACACACACACACACACACACACACGGCTCAAAGTACTGTCTGAAACGCTGCAGCTGCTGTCATGGGGAGGAGGGGGGGGCTGCTCTTGTCTTACACAATGGAACCAATCCAACTGGAAAACTGGTGGAAAAGTGCAATCCAACCCATCAAACAGTCAATGCAGGCAAAACCAAATGCATAAAGTGATTGACAGCGTTTTTGTTGACCCCGCATCTATAAATTGGAGGGCTGATTCATGGTTTTTACATCAAACAGCAGTCTACCTGCTTTGTAGTTTAAATAAAAAAAAAATAAAAAAAAGATTAGTGGTCTCAAGGTTACCAAACCTTTGCGCTCTTCTCTAAGCTTGATCGTTTTACTGACGTTTTCTAAAGATTCAGCAGACTGTGATCTCCTGTTCTTGTACAACAAGGTCACATTGTCTGTTCTCAAATTAAATGACAGATATAATCCAAGCGTGTATCTTTTGAGGTCTGGGAAAGGTGCTGCAAGGCAGATCAGCTTTTCCACTGGCGTATGAACAGATGGAGTTGACTGATGGTTTTTAGGTTTTCCTGTTCAACATTACAAATGAATGTTATTTCAGGTGTTTTTAGACCACTTTAAATAGGTTCCATTCTCCCAGACTGTCAACCAACCCTGGACAAAGCATTTGTAAAGATTCCAGACAATAATTTGACGGCGATGTGGTCTGCTCAAACATGAACATTAGGCACCGTATTTACTCACAAAATAGTAACAAGCAAACCTCCTCATAGAAAACATAAAATTCATCTTTATATACTCCTTATACAAGCTATGACCACACAGACTGAAAAAGTGAAGAAAAATAAATACAAGGAAAGAAGGAAGAAAATAACGAGGGAATGCAGATGTTTGACAGCAAGCAGACATGTTGAAGTGGCAGGCAGCCATCGTTCTTTATGGCAACTCAATACGTGGCATTGTTAAACGTGTATGTGGGGGGGATGTCCAAAAACGCCCTCTGTTAAACCACACTAAAGTAATAGGACTATGAGCCAAACGCATTAACACTTCTGCTTGTGGGAACATACGACTTGGGCTCCTCTGTGTCTAGATGAATGAGTGGCAGGGATGGACAGGTGGAGAGCGAATGGGGAACACAATCAGTGGCAGTAGTAGTGATAGCAGCAGCAATTTAGTAACAACACATACACACACAGCTGGAGGGCTAAACGAACCAGAAATGCCATCAGGGACACATGCATGCATACATTCAGATTAAAGACTTTTGTACATCTACACTTGTACCAACACAGTGGTCCTCAAACTGTGGGCCGCACAAGCTGTATTTCTTCCTTAATCATTTCTAATTGATTTCAGTACTGTGTATTGGTAATACTTTATATTTTTCTATCATTATTACGTTGTCCATAGTATTCCGTCACATTTGCATGCATGCACGGGGTGGGGAGATCACAAGCATGATCTACTGATTTTGGAGTCTGAGTACTGGGACACTACATCTCCAGGCTCTGCAGAGTAAACTCAAAACACTTGTCTGGTGCAAGGTGGCAACAACCGTGTCCATCTTGAAACAAAACTCTACATGGGTGCAAGGAAGGAAATTAAGGCCTCTCCCATTTGGTTTATAGGATTTCTCTACAACTTATTGTGAAAAATGCCTGCATGAATTCAGATTTCTCTGTGTGCTTTTAATTTAACACTATTGTTACACTTACTTTAAGAGAGGCTTCCCTCAACATATTGAATCATAGCTTAATTAATGTGCAAAACAACCAATGTCCTTGAATGTAGCATAAACAAAATATCGTACTAGTAACATTTACTCACCTATAAAAGTACATGCACGTGCGCACGCACACACACAGCTCCTGCAGGAACAACTAAGTGCTTTTCTGTGTTGGCAAGAGGACTGACACGCACGCACGCACGCACGCACGCAGAAGTAGGGACTGCACTAGCACAATGCCAAAAGAGGACTCCAATCGTCTCCAGCTTTAAAGGGCTCAGCAGATTCTGCATCGCTTGAACGCACATATTTAGCATGCGGATCGAATGGGGGGTGTAAATACTGTTAGAAAGCTAGGGGAACCGTTGGCTTCAAATGCTAACTGAAACACGGCCGGCAGACAAACGGACAGACAAACGGACAGTGGGAGATGGAGAAAGCACAGGAGCAGAGGAAAAGGCAACGATAAGCAGAGAAAAAGGCTAGATTCTTTTCAAAAAGGTTATTTTCTTTTTTTTACAAAAAGGACCCTCCTATAGCCCTTGACTTCAACCACGGACAGCTTGTTTGAACCTGATTACTCTGATGGCATTGGATGCAGACAGGAATCTTCACTTGGTTGTGGTTTCATTTGTGGCTTTGAGAACGTGAAGACCGAGGGTGTTGAGCCTTCTCGAACGTGTGGGTTTGATATTTTTCTTCTTCCCTTAGTAGCGGACTGGTTGGTGCGACTGGAAATGGGAGGGTTCGCAGGAGAGCAGGGTTATACAGTGTACTGTTCGATACCACACAGATGTCTAAAGGAAAAAGATCTGCGCCTACCAGGCTGCTGGGTGGACCCTTCGATATGCTGTATTTCGATCATGTACTGTATATGTTGTAACTGTATTAGTCCAATGCAAAAAACCCTGTCAAGAATCTGCCCCAACTGGTTGCCTCCCACTTGCCTTAAACGTTCCATTCTTTTTTGTTATGATTACACAATATGTCAGAAAACGTATTAACATGGAGAAGAACTATCCCCACGTTGTGTAGCGTCGCAAGAAGCTATAAAAGGACGTCAGAAAACGGTCTGAACATCCAGCAGCGAGGTAGAGCGCAGGCTTTTCTCCTGGCAGGCTGAAGTGTGCACAGATATGAAACGTGTATAAGGTCATTACAAGGTCATCCTCTTACTAAGTCTCACTGTGCCTGTGATGTCTGTAGACAGGGGTGTCGTAGGCTGGGTACAAGGATTTCTTGCGGTTTCCAAAAAAAGAAGGGCTTTAAGCTTATAATACTTTTGTTTGCTCCCAACTGTTCAAACTGGAGCCAAAATGATGTTAGTCAGTCCATTATGAAAAAGACAAAAAGAAGAAAGTAAAGAAAAAGCATAACAAAACAAAATCACGTACAGAGTATAATTTCTCTCTTTTTCAAAACAAATAGATAGTGCAACTTTTTAGATATCTTTTCTTTTTGTGTGTTTGTTTTGAATGTTAGACAAGTCGCGTTCACACGCACGCGCACACACTCGCGTGCATTCACAAGTACACGCACCTCTCCAACCCGCCCCCGCTTGCTTTCCTCGTGAACCTTGGCACTAAGATTTGGATTTGAGAGTCTCAAGTCTGTTGTGTTGTCGAGTTCTCGGTTCTCGCTTGTGCACAGATCCCGGTCCGAACAAAACTAAATAATTCTCCTCAGCCCCGTGGGCGACGCCGTCCCATAAAGCAATGACAAAATGGCGGTCTCAATCTGTGCTAAAAACAGTTTTATATGTGAATATCAAAGAAAGAGCGACAAAGCTGAAGGGGGTAAAAAAAAAAAAAAAAAAACCTCACCACGCAGCGCATACGTTTTGCCCCAGTAGTGCTAGCGGCTTGAATTAATGCACTTTAAAAAAAATCGGGGTGGAGAAGAGACAGTAAAACATCAAAGAAAAACAATGCTTGGTTCCTCTCATTCATTGTTTTTATGCTAACGTTGATAATCATTTGTGCATGGGAGTGTGGAGGGAGCAGAGACAGCCACTCCAGGTGACCACTGAAAGTAAAGTGTGTGTGTGTGGGGGAGGGGGATGGGGTTTAAGGGTGGCAGACAGTTTTGGGCGAGCAGTTAAGGCCCCTCCCCCAACCCCACGCGTCTCTCACACCAGCTCCTCCGGTTGGCCGCCCTTGGCCTTGGCAGGTACTATTGTGCTTTCTGATTGGCTCTGCTGCTGGATGGTCCTGCCCCCGGACCCCATCCTCTGGTTATTGCTGTGCTGGTGTACAAAGAAGGTGGTGCCGGGGTAGTGGCCCATCACCTCGCTGTAGGCCGGTGGGGGGCCGTCCATGCGCCCATGGCTGCTGGAGTTGGCCGCACTGATGCCAGAGTTACTGCTGGGGGGCCGGGGGCCCCCGACGCTGCCCACGTCCATCAAGTCACTGTGGTAGATGGTGCGGTTGGGCGGGGCCCGCACCGACTCCCTGTTGAGCTCCATCTGCTGCTCGGGGTCGCGGAGCTGCAGCGTGCACGGGCCCTGGTAGGGAGGGGGCTCCTCACCGTCCGACAGGGAGATGGTGGGCGGCAGGTCGATCTGGTGCTGCAGGTACGGGTAGGTGGGCTGGAAGCGGCTGAAGTGATCCCGCTGCATGAAGGAGGGGGCCGTGAAGCGCTCCCTGGTGGCCTGGGGCGCGTACAGCACCTTGGGGAAGAAGTGGGGGGAGGGGGGGGTTAACACTGGTACGGTACATACAGGCCATTTTCCAGTCAGGTCATGTGGCTTTAGTTAACCACAGTCTAAATATAAATCTCCTACAGACAATGTAATTACATATTTTGTTTTAACTAAATCAATCTAGCTAGGTGAGCTAATTTGCTGTAGATGGATATATACTGCTGATAGCTAATGTAAGCTCTGGTTATGTTGCGCTAATGGATAAAACGCTTATTTATAAAAAATTTTGTGGGGCGATCCGACCCATGTAAGCAGAAATGTGCATGTTAAAAGCAACCAAAACAGATATTATACAACAGTTAGTTCCGACCAAGTGATCTGATTGGACAAGAGGCATTCCATGAGTGCCAATATTTCAGTCTAACGCACTGGGACTTTTTACTATGCATGTATCAGTCCACTTTACCAGTGTTACCCTAATAACAGTTGCTAATTCAAAAAACAACACACTTCTGATAAGATGTTCAAGTGACTCAACAGATTTTACTTAACTGGCTGCGTGATAAATGGAAACAGGCAAATATGGATGTCTACATGATACAAACAAATGGATGTATTGGATACAAATTAGCTGACCTGCGGTAACGTGAAAACGTATGTAACAAGCTAGTGTGATGTTTATGTTTTGCTTGGTAACAGCCCAGCCACGTAGTTTCCGACACAGAACCAGAGTCTGTTGATAGAAGTTTAGAACTATGGTTGCGGGACTATTTGTGTTGGCGGAGCCGAATTAATAATTAAAACAAACAAAGAATTTTCTGTTGGCGCTAATTAATATGATTTACAACTAAAATGTGCATGTTGAGCTGTTGTATAAAAGCAATAACACACTCGAGGTTGTGCTACGGCCTCGTACCTACGACCGAATCACAGCCGTGTGGATATTCAATCTAACGCACTCCCTCTCGTGTGTTATTGCTTAAATGTGTCATTATGCACTACATGCGACAGCATACAACTCAAACTCGGCTCATAACGAGCACAATCTCGTCTGTCAGACCATTCGTCCACTATTCGTTTTTAAATACCACCTTTTTTCCTTGGCTTTTGATACCCGAGATTGACATTTGTTGAGGATACTTGCTATTGTCTTATCTGCATGTTTGCTGTGTGTCATCCATGTATCTTGTGACTTATTGCTCCTGTACAGCACTTTGTGCAACCTTACAGTAGCTGTTTTAAAGTATTTTATAAATAAATTGTTGTAGCTAGGGACAGAACTATTAACATAGATCAAATAAATGATTGGCTTATTGGCAAAAACAGTAGCCACTACCCATGTCAAAACAGTGCTATAATTAGTTACTGTAATTACATGGCAATTATGGGGACATTAAAAAATATATAAAGCAGCAGCCGTAATTGCAATTTGGGTTGCCCCGAAGATTACAACATGTCGACGTGCGCATCAACTATTTGTCTAAGAGATTGTTTCTTTCCCCACCATAATTAGCTCTTCAGACTGGAAACACGTGACACCGCTCACATTCACAGGCTGCGTTTCATCTGCTGCTGTTTGGTTGCACCGCTACTGCTACGGTTTGTCATTATCGGAGGAAAGCAATTCCAATTACCGTCTGTGGGTCTAATGGCGAGCTCTCCCCGACACACATCACGCACACAGACAGGAGAGAGGGCGAGGGGGGGGGGGGGGGGTTAAGAGGGGAATAGAGAGGATAGGAAACTGGCTGAAGACAGATAGACAGAGAGCGTTAGAGATCTAGCAAGGGAGCAAGGCGGGCCAGCTCTCAGACGGCTGTCTAGACAGTGTCAGGGGAGGTGCTGGTGATTAATGACGCACCAAAATGCAAGCCGCTACCCACCCCCCCAGCAGAAAGACACACACAGAGAGAGCGAGAGAGAGCGAGTGAGCTCCCTGCATCTCTCAGCCACCCACGCTTGCTGCATTTCCCTGTTTGTCAGTCCTTTCCTTTCTTCCCAGTGGTACAGCTGAAAATCACACCCCCCCCCCACCCCCATCACACACACACACACACACACACACACCCTGCCTCTTGCCTACCCGTCTCCTGTTCTCACCCTCCTTATCTGTCTTTACTGTGCATGTCTTTGCCCCACAATGGTGGAGGTCCTACATTCCCTCCATCCATCTCCTCCTGTCTGCAAGGTGAAGACAGGGAGGGGTGGAGGGGCGAGAAAGAGGTACTGGACTTACCTCAGAGGCACCGTGTCGAGGGCCACTGTCCGACGGCCACAGGCACCCATCCTGAACAGAGAGAAGAGAGGAAGGTGCAGGGAGTTGTGGGTAAGCTGGGTATGCTTAAGACAGACAGACACACACACACACACACACACTGCAGGTGCAGCGTGTGGAGGTTTAACATGTGTAGAGAACACACAAGTGGCCTTGTGTATGTAGGACCTAGAGAGCACAACCCATGCAAGGAGAAACGCTACTTGCTGCCCTTGTGCCTTGTGCCAGTATTTGCACCCTCTGTTCTATAAGTGTAGACTGAATACGACTTAAAGCTCATCAGCTGTAACAAAGTGCCAGCTTTGTTACAGCTGATTCAACGAGTACTGTATAAACACACAGGATAACCCAAGCCTTGTGTCAGTGTGTCCTCTCAAAGCATGCGTACTAGACAGACTTTCTCCCACACACACAAAAGGGAGAGGGGGGGGAATAAAACAAACCAAAAAAGCAACACATGAAACAACTTAACCAAGAAACAAAAAGATGAAACAAAACCAAGCTGGGAATCGTCTGTCGACAGCTTTACGCAGGGTTCCTGAATAAAACATGGGCACCACAAAAGAGTGGCACAAATACAAAGGCAAAATGACTCATAAATTTGATTATTAACATAATGGGTGTGAAAGAGAAAACAAATAAACATTGCAGATATTTATGAATCGCTTCCCCGACCTGCGCTTAGCAGACTTGTTGTAGGCCGTTTCATCTCATACAATTATTAAGCAGTGCAGTGCTTAGTGATACCAGAGACAGCCAACAGTGTCAGGCACGCAAGAGGAGAGGCACATTAGCTAAATGTAATGTAACGTAATCAATACTGCTCTAACTGGGCTGACAAGCGCATTTGTTTCTCTCTTTATCTTTACACAGTGGACTCCATGCAGACTGGAGCACTAAAAATACCCTCCCATGACTGAATGGGCAGGGAAGGAAAACAGATGAATATAGTGTTCGTTGCTGATCCTTAAAGCAAAGTGCGTATGCTTTTACTAATGCTTGTGTCTTTCAACCTGAGAGCATTTGAATGGGTGCTATTTTGGCTCGATTTGCATTCGTGTGTGTGTGTGTTTCTGAGTGCATTTGTCCCTGTGTGTCAGCGTGTTTAGATCAAGCCGGGGCTGTCTAGACGGCGGCGTGGTGAATTAAACATCGACTCCTGACAAAGTCTGGGCTCAGAGAAACCCAATTCAACACGGTCACCTGGCACACCGTAGCTGCTGTGGGCTGAACAGCCTCAGATGTTACCTTGTTCAAACTGGGGCCGAGCCGCTGACTCAGTTAAAAAAAGCATCGATTTAGTTTAAGCACAAGCTAAATTGTTAACGATGCCCTATTTCCACCACAGTCATTACAGGAAAAATTCTGCTCTCATTTATGGAAGGGGGTTCTGATGAGAATGTATGTGCATCTATTTCTCCTAATCCATAGCTGGTCGTTTTTTTTATTTAGGGAAAGGTGACTTCTGGGTATGTGTTGCTGTCCTGAACCCAACCCAATGTCTCTGCGTTGCCCTTCATTGGTGGGCAGAGCAACCTATCGTTTCCCGAGGTTGTCTCCCAGCTCATAGGTCCGTGGGTTGACAGCCGCTAGTTCCTAGATCCTAGCAGGGCAGTATGATACCAAGGCGCACATAGGTGCTCCAGGGCGACTGCTCTAAGGGTCCCTCGTAAAACCGTAAACATGTTCCTAGTTGTGTGGTCAGGTGTAGGGCTGTCGCGATAACCGCAAAATTGGAATACCGCGGTGTTGCTAACCCAACCGCAGGCTGTGGAAAGTGACTGCCGGTACCGCAAACCGCAATGTTTACATTTTATTTTTCCCATGAGGCTAGCTAGCCCATCGAGTATGACGTCTGATCTAGGGCGTGTGCGCTATCTAAGCACAAATTCCCCCCAGCCCCATATTAGCCGGTTGTAGCTTC
>JAODTR010037967.1:0-20325 GCA_025399935.1 Amblyopsis rosae | reverse complement strand
TAAAATCTGCATCTAAATCACCGAGCTGTACAATAAAATCGGAATCGGTGAAAACCGGCCGGTCAGGCTTGACAAAATCCGGTATCGGAATCGGTCAGGAAAAAATGCAATCGGTGCATCCCTAAAGGAAAGGAGACCAGACCAGTCAACAGATGCAGCGCAGATGCACGGAAGACCTGACTGATAGCAGAGGATGCGACATTAATACAGAATATTAAGCCTTTCTGTTACATTTGCGGTTAGATGAGTTCATCAAATTGGTTGGCACATGAAAATGTCTGCTGAGCGCTGCCGTGCGTGCTGTTGCGTGTCTGTAGTGCACGTCATAACGCTCGGAGTGAATACAATCAACTGACAGCTGCACTTGAAGTCTTAAAATGTACCAGCCTCTAAAGAGAAGTGCACATTTCTACAGATGGGAGGGAGGTTTCCTTCAATGCCTATTCTTTAAAAAAATCATAATGTGGTTCACAATGGTTGCTGTGTTGCTCTGTCACAATCTTTTCTTTTGAATTCTTTTGAATCGCACAGAAACATAAATGGGCTATTTTATGTTTTCATCCTGCAGTATCTCGCTGTTTAGCGAGTTCTTAAACTATTCACAACTGTGGTTTGCAATGGCTGCTCTGTCCTGACCTATGCTTTCCGCGTTCTGCAGGCCATCTGCATTGTATTATATGTAGAAGTCCCAACGTGCAGTTTGCGCCAGATGCGCCAGTCACAAAAAATCGGAGGTACGTGCCAACACGACAGGCCGCACCCACAAATGTGACGTCATTTTTGGCGCGCGCCGCCGCGACTCCAAGTATAATCTCCGCTTCAGCCTCTTCCGTTCATTTGCACTACGTCACAAACACAAATGTGCTGAACGTCTGATGCATATACCCTCGTAAGCTCGACACAGAACTTTCAGACAATCGGGAAGTAATACTGTCGATAACCATTGGCTGTTCGCAATGTCACTCACAAGTATGTCTGAATAATTTCGCGTGCAACGATAGCGCAGTGCTTTATTTACCAATTTAAATTTAAACATGTATTCTAATCAATAACAGTAGCCTACAAATTGTACAGATTTACAAGACCTGTAAACCGACTCGATCATTGAGTTACGCAGTTGGTCGTCCTGTGTGTCAATCAAACCACCTCGCTTGTCAAGTAGGCGGGTACTGACGCAGTTAGCCAGCGCTGTGTCCCAGACATTCTGTAAGGAAAGGCTGAGGGTTAATTAAACACCCTCAATGTTAACACACCTTGGAGAGTGTTCCATTTTCTTCCACCAGCAAGGGGGCATTGTTGTTGACAGGCGGGGGCTCGGGTGCATCCCCACAGATGCAGCAGAAAAAGCTGGAGAAGAAGCCTCCACTCCTGGGCTTCTTGGAACTTACAGACGACCCTAGAAGTAGAATGACACCAACTGTACTGCACATGAATGGACAGTAGAAATCGTTCAATACAAAATCATTAAAAGCTTTCAAAACATCTTTAAAGCACCTATAATGGGTAATAACTAACAGAAACATACTTGTATTTCTGTTATTTATAATAACTGAAAGGACATTTCCTTTTCAGTTCTTACCAAACTGAGAGAAATAGCATTCCACAGCTTTCTATAGCCTACTCCCTCCCTGTACACAAATCCACTCCAAACTGGAGCCACACGTGTGATTGAAGCTCTTGCATAACCGGAGCGCTGATGTCACCGCAAAGACGTTCCACAGAGCTGAACTCGACGTGTTTTCTAACTCGCAGCAGAAAAGCATTATATGCACTGCATATCTGAGCACACCACAAAGGTTATAGCCCGTGATCGGAATGTGAAAAATTTGCTAACTATATCACTGTGTAGCCAAACAAGGTCAGTTTAATCTTTATCTTAAGTTATTTTAATAATGTGATCAAATATATAAATAGTCCACACAATTAATTTAAATAGACTAATACGTTCTAACTTAGTGTTACAATACTAACATTCTGGATTTCATACTAACACCTTCCAACCCAAACCTCATGAACATTTAATACAACAATCTTGTCTGTGGTGGCTTTACAGAAAACAGAAATTAAAGTAGTGTGAGCGATGTGAACACACTTCTGCATTGCAATGTGGTGTACTATAAAAACCAACCATGTTACTGATAACCATGTCCGGCTAGCTAGCTTGTCAATAATACACCAAAACAGAGTAACAAAATTGACTTGTCATGCATTAGCATGGCCTCAGCACATCTAAGCTCTCTGGCTCTGTTTTCAGGTACAATTCTCTCAATAGCTTCACAAAATGATAAAATACCTGCAGAAGATAAAAGGGCCTTGATACGGCCCCGCTCAAGAATTTACTAAATGTAAAAATGTTTCCTTTACATTGTAGAAAGTATGCACGCACCGTGACATGGCGCAATACAGTACATTTCCTTTTCTATTTTTTTAAAGAAAATTCTCTAGTGATGAACAAATGTGCCCTTACAGAGGGCCTGCTTGGTTTCAAGCCAATTCAAGTCATTTCCTAACTTCATCAGAGCCGTGCGCTGAAATGTGGCCTCTTATAGGACAACAGGTAACACAAGAGCATCAAGATTTGGTTCCCCACTGGAGAAACTTAATTCCAAACATGTTTAACGTAGATAGAGGGCACACCGAATGTCAGTCTGGACTTTGTGTTCTCTCTCTTAAATACAGGTCTCTCTCTGCCTCCAAGGACGTGAGTGAGTTACTAACACACAAACCTCTGTTGTCCTCTCACAGTCTTTCATACTCATTACTCAAGCCCCCAACCCCCCCCCCCCCCCCATCCTTTCTAAGCCGCATGCCCCATATGGCCCTCCAATGGCCTCTGCTGTAGTCATACCAAAACAGGAAGAGGATACAAGCCTGTATCATAATCAGGAAACCAGAGACTATCGACCTGATATAGCTACCCTACAGTACAGTGGGCCTAACGTTGTTAGCATGTAGTACTTTACTCTTACAAGTTTACTTGTTTTGGTATTTTATAAAGGTTTGTATCTGGAAATATTCTAAATGTATTTCTTACAGTTAAAATTATTTTTTTACATTTTGTTTACTGGTTTTAATTAATGTGTCTTCTGAAATATTAGGCTATACAGTATGATGTAACAACACACAGACCCACAAAGTATAGGCTACTGTGTATGCTACATCTTTTTGCTTCATCATCTTAAAATGGGCAAGAAATGAGCTATGGGTTGGAGGTTTTGTTGTGTAAACAAGACCACATCTGTGTCCAAATCTCATATCCATGCAAAACCCTGATAAAACCATACACTGGCTACAATGTTAAATCTTAAAATATCAAGGGGGTGACATCAACAGGAATAATCAGCATTGTCAACACTGACCTTTTTGACTCGGAAGTGCTATGGATATTGCTATGGATGAGGGTTGAATGCCTCCTTGAAAACCTCATTCCACACGAATTTAACCCCCGAGTTTAGCCTATACGGCCAATTCCTCAGTTGAAGTTATTTATTTAAAACAAAACTTGCCTGAGAACAAGTCTAGTCAGCCACATTAACTCAGAACACCTGTGTGGACAGATGATTTAACAATTAATTTAGACTAGAAGGTTTACCCCTCTTCAGTTGTAATTTCACTGTACAAGGCTAATATAAAACCATTAACAAAAGTCCCCTAAATTTACTTTTGGTTTTACACAGACCACACTTTGACTTCAAATAGAACAACAACCAAATCACAATGCAGCTTCTTTTCCCAAACCAAAACCTCATTGAGGGTGGAAGTGAAATACTGATGTGTAACCAAAAAATGTTATCGATTAATCTGCAAAACTCATCCATCTCATATATATAAAATAGTTCCCAGGCAGCTCATTTTTGAAGATTACCAAGCCACAGAAGAAAACAAGAAGTCCCCCTCTACCTAGAAAGGTTCACTATGGTGGTAGGCTACCACTCTGAAGAGATACGTCTACACTTTACCACACTCTAGCCTTAACTGTAAGCAAACCATGGGTAGGTCTACATAGCAACCAAGCAGCCCAGCGTTCAATAAGCTACTGTCTCCTGTTTCGACCATCTGCTGCGGGTCTTTCAGAGAATAGCTACATATGTTATGTAAGAAAGAGGTTGAGTAAATTCCACAGGGACCTGGGAATGCTTGTTCCCTGTCTAAACTGGACATGTCCGCCTGGCTGTAATCTAACCCCTTTGTTTATCTCTAGAGCCTAAAAAGCCAAATAACCCTTGTCTGTGAAATCAATCAAATTCTCTGTAAATAAAACAAAAAACACAGCATTTATTTACTATATTTACAGCCCCAGCTACATGATCAAATTACCAGCTTTACATCTGATTTATTTTATTTTACATCTGATTCAAGGTTAAGAGTTTAACAACATTCACTAGCAGACAATTTTAGCCTAACCTCTATCTGTATCAAATGTATGTTGGCTGGTGATTATTTACACCTTGAATCAGGCCTACAGAGCTATGCACTAAACCTGAATGAGGGAATGGCCATTACAATGTTTTTTATTAAAAGGACACTTTTCAGATTGTGTATAATATTATGATTATGGCTGACAATCACATTACAAAAACATCTTGTTTTCAAACAGACAAGACAGGCAACCTACCCACCCGCCCAAACCTTAGTGCTGAGCGGTGTTGGGCAAGTTACTCAGGAATAGTAATAGGTAACAATTTACTTATTACTCATTCAAAAAGTAATGACATTACTTAACTTATTACTGGGTATTTAAAGTAATTAGTTATGTTACTAGTTACATTACTATAACACTTTCACAATCACTACCCTCCCTCACCCTTTCTGTAAAACGACAACCTGTGTGGCCAGCTCATTTTGAATTGAATCCTCTTTATTGGAACAATAACTAACCTTAGGAGTCAACAATCAGCCAAAGTGAAAACATAGCAGCCTCTCAAACCAAAAATTCGACAGGTTGGTTCAATTAGCCTACCCTAAATTTGATAGGACCAGAAATCTGTAAAAGCCGTAATGCATCATTACTTGGATTAGTAATTGTAATATTATTACAGTTTTGTAAATAGTTATTAGTTACACTACTAGTTACTGGAAAAAGTAATAATAGAATTACTGCCCAACACTGGTGCAGAGTTATACTGTATGTCTCATCCTATAGCTACACACACCTTGGCTTTGTTGACAGCTTCAATCAATGCTATTGGACATGTTTAATACTAGTTCAAAACATGGGAGCCTGGAGTTTATGGAACTTCACCATTTACCATGTAGCCTAGTGTCACACATTGTTTTTCTCACATAACTAATCAGTGTGGAATACAATCACAAAACCACTGTGTAAACAGGATTTAATGGTAGGCTTAAATGTTTAGTGTTACGTTAACTAAAGGAATGCTGTTTGCTTAAAATGGCATGACAAAATTCCGGAGTTTAAACTGATTTCAACATCAACTGAGCTGTAAGACATAAAAACTTAAGTGGGCTAAAATAAAATAAAAAGGAACATTACGTTCAATCACTTACCGTATATGCAGCTATACTAGACTATATATGCGCTCAGTTGCATGTGCTAAAATGTATCAAACGTAAGGACAACTTTATACTGATATAATTATTTTACATCTTGGATTACGTGTTTTGTTGGCTGCTCATTGGTCGCGGTGGATCAGAGATTGTGGATGATCGTTATGGTCAACCTGAAAAGTTTTTGACATGTGTGCAAAACAAGTGTGACGTGACCGTGATGCAAAAGTTAGCACACACAAAATACTTACCCCTCTCTCTCGTCGCTTTATTTATATCTTCGTCGCGACTGACTTGTGTGATTATTGAGGACGTATTGTCCATCACATCAGATATGTTGACTGGAGTAGCAATATGTGCAGTTTTGACAGTTATTTTGCGCAAAAGTATCGCTCGCTGCCTCAGGGCGTTAAACTTAACATGTCGTAAAAACTGAATTCCCTACTGAACAAACAAAGTAACTGGCACGACGCACCCATTGGTAAGCATCTATTGGCTAACGCATAAGTCCCGTGAAGTTTAAAAGAACATTTGGCAAGAATTTGGCAACTTTGATTCAATATGGAGCTCAACTCCGCTCTCTATTTCAGATACAAACACGGACCGCGGAAGTTTCAAGGCTCCCCATTTCATATGCACCAATAAGGCACTATGGACGGAACCACGTGAGGAGCGTAGATATCCGAATGTGAAACCAGCACGAACGAAGGAAGACATTCGGCTTACTTCGGTCATAACGTGGTTTCATCTACAATGTTGCCTCAAACTTCCTCCCACTTGATTTGAAGTGGCGTAGTTTGGGAATGGCCAAATGCTATCGTAGTGTAACTTTCTTTACGACGATTCATAAAAGTATTGCAAATTCAGAACTTCTTGTATTTTATAATATATTTCGTTTTGCGTATACAGACAGGCCTACCCAATAGTTATTGCATAAGGGGCCGTGCGAGGTATGCTGCTGCCCATGTTTGTTTTATTCACGATAAAGCCTTTATCGATGTCATTAGAATTATGTTTGCGCATATAAGCCTGCATTTAATAAATTAATGTGTTATAACCATAGAGCGATGAATAATGTTCACATAAAAAAAAACTGAAAAGAAACGCCCAGTTTAGGGTACCCTTGAAACTGCCTTTACAGAAAAGGACTATCCTACAACTAACTAAGCAACATTTCCTGCGAAATTCCACTATGAACACAGGGTCAATAGGTTTAAAATTATTATCTATTGACACAAACACATCACTTCCTTTTGCAATTGTATTAATAGTTTATTTAATCCTACTCCATAGAAACATTTTAAACCTTGTCCACATATAAACACACCAAATTGGTACATTTACAAATTTCCAACTTGAAACTCTTACAAAAATGAATACTGCAATAGATACACAATATATTATTACAAGGACTGTATGTACCTCATGTACTTTACATATCTGTGTATGTCTGATGTAACCTATGTGTCAGTCATCAAATATTCAGATGTTGCTTCATTTATTAGCAAAATAATCTTTAACTCTTGTGAATAATGACACACCAATAAAATACAATAATATGGATCTGGATCCAATTTAGGCACTAACTGGCTAATCGTGCTCAAAGCAACTTAACCAACCAATGGCTAACACAGAAACAACCGTCTACATTATTCACTGTTATTCATACAG
This sequence comes from Amblyopsis rosae, assembly GCA_025399935.1. Taxonomy (NCBI): domain Eukaryota; kingdom Metazoa; phylum Chordata; class Actinopteri; order Percopsiformes; family Amblyopsidae; genus Amblyopsis; species Amblyopsis rosae. The sequence goes on along the minus strand of JAODTR010037967.1, from coordinate 13,146 downwards.
TTGCACCTTGGGTTAAACCACAGAACATTAAGTCGTGCCATAAAATGCTAGATTATTCTAAAATAGTTACTTTTTTGTGTGTTTACTGTGCAACTCCTAGAACACAATCACAAAGACACACCATGATTAAAGTTTTAACACCATTTGTGAATAGAAAATGCTAGCACATACACACACACACATGCAAATAAATTAACATAACATTTTCAAAAAAATATATTTTTGGTGTTGGGCTTTAACATAAGTAACTAAATTCAGAATAAATTAGCAGCATCAATCATTCATTGTACATTCACATGAACAGGTTACTGCCAATTCTAGTGACAAATCTGCCTATGAAAAGGGATGCACATTTTCCAGGCTAAACGTGCATTGAAGTTATTGATGTCACAATGTCCTACGAAAGTTCTCCACGCACTGCTTTAAAAGATATATAAGAAAAAGAATCGTGCACCAAATCAAGAAAATCCCCCGAAGATCTTTGTATATTTTCAATGCATCTGCTTTCTGCTTTCTTGCGTGAGTTCAGGTTTTCTATTTTTCCCCCCAAATTTGGATTTAACTGTCAAAGGCTGCTCTTATATCACAGGACAGGTCAACAATTCTTGCAGTAGCTGCCAAGCTAGCTACTGCAGCTGGTATTATCTGTGCATTTACCTGTGTCACGCTTATTGTCAAACATACATGTATTTTCAAATGCAGCAGTTCTCCACGGAAGAAGTTACCGGGATGTGCAGAATGGAAACATACACACACACACACACACACAAGAAAAACACATGTCACTTCTGCACCACTAGGGGTGCACTCTCTTCAGCACAATGCTGCATGGCCCAAGACTCCATGAACTGTAAAAAAAAAAAAAAAGTATAACAATAATCCCCTTCTTGCTCTCATTTTGGGGCAGGGACTTGCTGCGTGGTCCCCAAAGCTGCGGAACGGGCCGAGCTCCGGTACTGGCGCAAGAGGACTTTGTGCTTGGTGGCCCCCTCTTTGCGACGGCCCTTCTGTTCCACCAGGAGCTCCTTGAGGCGGCCGGTGGTGAAGGTGAGAGTCTGTCGCCTGAGCTTCATCAGGTAGGAGTCCTGCAGCCAGGCGTGGGTGAAACAGTCCTTTGTGGTCGGACGAGCCCTGGTACAACATAATAATGAACATTATAGTTTAACTGGACGTGAGTAGCATGAAACCTGCCTTACCTGCCTCATGTTAAGTGACACAGGTTTGGTTCATTTAGGGAAACTTGAGAATACTTTATATTGGAATGAAACTGGAAGAAAAAATAACGGTCCTCATTTGTTTTTGCATTATGTTAGCTTTACAGTGCTTCAATAACATAATTATAATAACATCATTACAATAATATCATTAACATGTGTTTTCCCTCAGCTCACCACGGATAACTACTCAGCATCTTCTTGAGAAAAGCAGAGGCACTTTGGGACACATTTGGGTACAGTTTGGTCGAGTCAAACTTGGCCGCCTGGATTGTGGACACTGTTCGCACAGGGTCTTGATCCTGGAAAGGCAGCCTGCCACTAAGCCTAGTTACAGAAGAGTGGATCATATATCAAGGATTCATGACTAATCATTTTCTAACTTGTATGAAATGACAGACACAGGATGCAGGTATTAGTACTCACATTATATATGTGAGAACCCCCAGGGTCCATATATCTGCTGGGGGACCAACCACATCTCCCTTCAGCATCTCAGGAGCTGGCATCACATGGCCGAGCAGGTTTAGTTCAGTTAGGAGACATACAGTAGCAATGCAGACACTTTAGTAGCTCATATAAAAATTATACACATTTTAAATGTAGGTGTTAAGAGTTCAGTTTAAGATAATATACCATCATTAGAGCAGATGGCGATTAAACTGGCAAACTGACTTTAAGTACAGACACTTATTATCCAGCAAAGGTGTTTGTCAAGAGTGAGAAACACTGATGCAGTCCAATAAGAGAACATCAGTATGGAAAATGCTAAAGCCATCCAGAAATTACCTAAGTATATTTTAACCTGCCTTTCTGGTAAAGCTTTAAGTTGCAGCTAAATGCCAGTACTTACCCATATACTCCAGTGTCCCAATCTCAGAGTGTTTAAACACAGAGGGCTTTAGACTCAGCGGGTTAAATGCCTGGGCGCTGCCAAAGTCAACGATCTTGACCACATTGAGGTGGGTCACCATGATGTTGTCCGGTTTGAGGTCCAAGTGGAGGATATGTCTGTTGTGGAGATATTCCACTCCCTGAAGGATCTGTACCAGGTAACTAACCACGTCGTCCTCAGAGTAACGGAACCTGGTGTGGGCGCAAAAGGTTGGTTTTATTTAGAGTCTTATCTAACTATGCCAGTGTGCAACCACATCTAGACCTTGTTCACTACATATTGTACTTTTATTTTGTTAAACGGCTCCACCTAGTGGAGGATTTTGCACTGTGGACTGGTCAGAGAAAAGCTAATCTCAGCCTCTTCCATCTATTATACGTCACATAAGCAACTCTGATACATATAGATTTATAGAAGCTAAAGACCGGTTTTCTGAAAGTGAGGAGGAAGTCCTTTTTCACTGGCTGTTAGCATTGTCACTCACAAGTTTGTATCTGTAATTCCGGTGCGATACTAATTTCAGTTGTTACATGTATTTTAAGCACTAACAGTAGCCTACTTATCTAACAGATATACAATACCTGAAAACACCCACAGTTACGTTGGTAAGCTTCTCAACAAATTAATCTGTATAATTTTAATGTACAGTACGAATATATCATTGAGTTACATAGTTGGTCGTTGTCCATGTCAATCAAAATCCTGTAAAGCCGTCAGATCATGACATCATGACACACTTAGCCAGCACTTTACATAAGTAAAGGCTGGCTCTGCAAGACTACAGAAAAGCTAACCAAGAAGCAACCAACCTCTGGTATTATCAAGACATAATGTATAATGTAACCTAACCATGCTGTACAGTGTGTGTGCGGAAGGGTGGTGGTGGCACAGATACATGGAGAGCCAACAGACCTGTCTGTGAGGGTGTAGAGCAGCTCTCTGCCCGTGCAGTACTCCAGGACCAACACCAGGTAGCGTGGCGTGACGTAGGCCTCGTGCAGGGCCATGACCTTGTCATTGTGAAGAGACTTGAGGAGCTCGTATTCCCTCAGTACCGCCTGCTTGTTGTCCTGGTCATAGGGAACGACCTTCGCCATGTAAATCTTTCCTGTGGAGTTCTCCCGGCATTCCCGGACCACACCAAACCGACCCCTGACATGGGACAATATGGTCTTAATAAACAAAAATGTTAGCGCATAACGCTTTGATAAAGTTTCTAGTCCTTTAACAAAACATTTCCCATAGTAAAGACTGCATTTCCCATAAGCCATGTCACCTGGCGCAAAGTTCTACCTTTAACCCCTGGAGTGGAGTGTGCTTGTACTGAAGATTAGTTGAGATAATAGTGTCAAAACATTATCTGCTTTACAAAATGCATAGTGGCGTCTTTACACTGACATTGGGTTGGTTAGATTTTTGACCAGGCGCCAAGCATTTTGAATCAGTATAATGCATTGGCCAACTACTTCACAGATGTTCCTATGTACAGTACATACAGTAGATACATTACAAAATAAACAATGATCGGGAAATAGCAGAACAGTCCTCGTAGCTGATTAAATGGGTAGACGTCCCAGGCGTGTAGTCATAACAATGTGGATAGAGTCAGGCATGCTCCTGGTCAATTCAATTCAGATTTGAGTCTATCTGCTAACTGACTATGCCTGGAAGGTTCTCACCGGGCTTTCTCCTCCAGGAACGTGTATGGTTTCTGAGGGACCCCTTGTCGCAGAGTGGTGGAGGGTGTGGTCCTTCCTGAGGGGGTCCCTGCGCCGGGGGAGCTGGCCCCCTCGCCTATGGGGCTCAGGCTGGACAGCTGCAGCACCTGCGGGGAGAAAGAGGGGGTGGAGGGTTTGGCGGGGGCGGGCGGTGGCGTGATAGGCGGGGGCGCGGCCTGGGCCATGGGCGGCACCACGTTGACGGGACTCTGGGGCTTGGGGAGGACGAAGGGAGACGTGGGGGGCCTAGAGGGTGGGCTGATGGCCCCCCCCACGGGGCTGGAGGGCTGGCTGACCGCCACCTCCTTTGGAGAGGGAAAGGAGACCATGGAGGTGGGCTCACTGGCAGGGCGGGTCTGGACTGGCCTCGGTGGGCCGAAGGTGAGCGCAGATGAGGGCGGAGCCGGGACAGTCTTCACAACAGCCACAGCAGGACATGCTCCTCGAACTTCACCAACACACGCACACACACACACACACAGTGTGGTTGTTTCCAATTACGATCTTCTCCACTACATTGTTTGACTTCCTGTATGTAATGTGCCTTGTTTTGCTGTCTGCTCTTGTGGAGTACTATTAACAAGGTCACACACAGTGATTAGAAATAAAATACACACTGTAGCGTCTTCTGGCTCGTAGAACCACTGTGAGAGGTTTAGAAAGGGTAAACTCAGAATCCACAACGCACTGTCAATAACCCAGCTCCACATGGGTATGCCTTTTAAGTATTTATTATCCGTTTCAAAGTATCAAACAAAACAAAATCCAGTTGTGCATGCTGAGGTGGATTTATGTGCAAAAGATGAATATGTATCGGATAGCTGTGGCAAACAGCGGTCAACAGAAATTGTGACAACCCAAAACTCACCCCCTCTCTCCCCATGTAAGTGAACATGTGAATAAGTAAACAATAATAATTTCTTTTCACACCAACGTAATGCAAAATATGAACAAAACATACATTGCTCCGACACACACAATAAGTTAAAATTAACTAATAACTTCCAAACCACATCATATTCACCTCACAAGAAACTGTTTTGTCATCCATAATAGTATTTAGATATAGACTAACCCAATGTAAAATACTATGAAGGCTAAATACCTGATGGTTCCAGAGTGACTTTATCTGAGTGGTTGCTATAAGGCCCCTGACCGGCCTTGTTCACACAGGCCACGCGAAACCTGAAGGTGCCCCCTGGTGGCAGGTCTGTGACATTGTAGTAGCAGTCCACCACACCAGTAGCTATAATCAACCACTTATCCTCACCTGAACAGACAATAGTTGTAGAATACATAGCAGTACAATAGAACAAGCCAACCCTAATATAATGATTAGTCCAACCATATAAAACATGTAAATATTAGATTTAACAATCAATATGAGCCTATTTGATATTGTATGATAAGTAAATTACTTAAAAGTATTTGTAATAGTCCAATATTTAAAAAAATATTAAAAAAAATAAACATGAAGCCAAAGATGAGAATGAGCAGGAACACTGCTTTGAGAACAGTTTCTAACTAGTTATTTATCATTGCATACTGCACTGCCTATACTGTATTTATACTGCACATTGTCTGTTGTTTACGTTCTTATACAGTGTTATGCAGTAAGTGGACTGAATGTTCTGAACATTCAATTAACATTTTCACTGAACGACCACTTTCTTCGAAAAGGTTCTTTAACTACTTTCAAAGACAAAGCAGTAAAACAAACCATTGAATTGTTGTTGTTAGCCATGTGATGGAGACTATCAATTCACCTGGCATGTCAGGTTAGCTTATACTGAGTTTGGTGTAGTTCCAAAATGACCACTAAATGTCAGTATTATCCAATCAATAGAGCATCAGCTAAATGTGTATCTTGACTTTAACAATATTGAGCTATGCAAACAATTGCATATGGATGAAACTGTTGGGACATTGCAACAATGATAGCGGAATGCTATTTGTCCCTGAATGATAGTAGAACATAATACATCATTCATTGTCAACAGACAGGGTTAAATTATCTCAACTAAATGTACTATACAGTAATGTTGACCACCTCACCCTCTGTCTTCCTCTCCAGGGTGTAGTTGCAGGGAGCATTGGTGTCGGCCGGCCTCCAGAGCACCAGAGCAGTGTTCTTGTATGTCTGGGGCACTTCAGGGGTTCCTGGTCGCTTAGGAACACCTTGTATAAACAAGGCATGGAGTGATACTAGTATGTAATCTACAATGACGTATGCATTCAAGATGTAGCGATTCACTGCATTTAAACGCAAGCACAGTCGTTAACAGTGAACCGTCTAATGCATAATTCATGACTGTTTTTGGAGGGGCGCGTTTGTTGTTAAACTATGCCATGTCCGACAATAATAGCGCCATTCTTTGATTTCACAGTGTGGCTTAAGTGGCTCCAGGCTTGATGGGCTGCTCCTCAGACCATCACAGGGAGACAAATAGCTCCAGCGTTTGAGATAAGTAATGCTCCGTGTCCGGAGCCGTGGGGAAATAACACGTCAAATGAAGCGTATTGTGCCTGACATCTGAGAAATCCATTTGCTATTTGCCTCCTACCTCCTCGAAAGTCACCTTCTACGACACATTGACAATCCTAGCAGCCCCGCTGCTATTTATAGGGCATTGATGGTGGTATAAAGGTATGGGATCACAGCGTATAACCTGCCACGGTTAATTACACAGACGCTGTATGTACCCAATAGCCGCAAGCGCTGTTCACAATATGATGAATAAAAGCAGAGACAAAAAGCCATTAACGTAATATACTGTAAAATAACTCATTAGTAATCATATAATTAATATTAATTTCATTCACATTCTTGATTTAATTTCAATTAAACAAATAATGTTTAATATTACATTAATAATGTAATATATTACATTATGAAGACAAATATTTCCATGAAAAGGCAAGGAGCAGTCCTTATACTAATAAGATAACTGGTAGCGTGGAGTCGATTGGTTCCATTATTGACATATAAATCTCAAGAGCTAATAATAATTTTGTAGGTTTGGAAATGACCAATCTTAAATCACTTAAATATTTTGTTGTTTGAAACAGGATGTTGGGGGATGTTTAGGGATGTGTGCTCCACTCAACCAATACAACTGTAACACTGGCTTCATCCACACGTCAGGGATTCTGGAGAACATTTGTTGATATGTGAACTGGATCGAAAGAAAAACACTGCTCCCTTCAATTCCATAAGGTTCTCCTAGCATTATGTGGCATGGTCTGCACCACTTTGTGGTACCAGTTACAAAACCAGCTAATCCACGCGTGAGGAGATATTCACAGATTTTGACAAAAAGTGTATTAGCTTTACAATCATTGACTCCACCTTTTAAAATGAGCACCATGAAAAAAGTGACTTACAAGCCAAGGACAATAAACAAGAGCTGGTGATAGCGGCGAGGGGGTTTGTAGCGACACATTCATACACGCCTCCATCTCTGCGACTGGTCTTCATGATCATGAGCAGCTGTCTGCCGTCTGGGTGGGATATCAGCCTGATTCTGTCATCTACCTCCAGCGGTTTCTTGTCTACAGCACACACAGATAGACACAGGCAGCAGCTTCTACAGCAATTTACAACACCAAAAAAGGCAAAGCCTGAAAATAAGATATCACAGATTTAAATGTTCATATTTGTACTACTTACAAAATAAATAATGTTGTATATGATATATGTATTCTATATTTCTATATTTAATATTATTAGGAACCATCAACCTATTCAACCTACCTTTCATCCATGAAATCTGTGGATGTGGACTGCCAGCTGGAAGACAGCTCAGGGTAACAGGGTCCCCCTCCAGTAAGACGTGATCTTTTAGCTTAATGTGAAACACGGGGGGGAAATCTGAAGCTAAGCTGGAGAACTGATGGCGGTGTGGCAATTCCTCTTCTTTGGCGGCCGACGAAGGGAGGTCGTGTTGGGAGGGAGTTTTGTCCTTCTTGCTTCTTGTCAACCCCCACCGGTCCCAACGCGACCGTCTGCTACTTTCTTGGGCGTGAGAGACGTTTTCGGAATGAACGCTAGAATTGGATCCAATTGATTCCTTAGATGTGCCGCTCGCAGCCTGTTTAGCTAGCTGGTTCTCTGGGATGCCCATTCCTTTGAGACCACGTCCTTCCGACTGGGAATGACGATGTCGCATAAACAGAGGAGTTTTCTTTTCCTCCGATTCCACGCGTCTCTCCTCAGACTGACTGCGAATTTTGGTCGATATTGCAGCCACCTTGTTCTCAAACCGCTGTCGCATTGCCAAGACAGGAGAGTCACTGACCTTCTTAATATCCTTTTGCCCCAGATATTTTCCAATACCTTCCTCAGCTGGCATCTTCATATCTTTTTCTTTTCTTTCATCTGAATTTGCCCTTATTTTGGCAGATAGTCCTGCCACTTTGGACTCAAATCTTCGCCGCATAGCAAAAACCGATGACTCTTCAACTTTGCTCTGTTCTTTCTCATTAAGGTTGGTCTGTGCTCCGGCACTGTCCGGCTCTTTCGTATCAAGGGACTTACTGCGACCAATGGCCCAAGATACCCTTCGTTTGCTAGCAGAACCTTCCAGCACTTCCTGAGGTTTTTCTTGCCCGGTCTTCTCGTTTTTTGCATTGTCAGTTTTTTTATCCACCAATGACAATCTTTTAGACCGCAGTGAAAACCTCCCAATAAGACTCAAGCCTGTCTCCTTCTTAAATTCCCTTAAGTCTTGAACTGATTTGGATTTCTCCTTAAGTCCTTGCGGGACCATTTCAAGAGGTGCCCCACTGAGCCCTGGTCTGTAAACCTCCTCTCCTCCTTGAACTGCCTTTTGGCTGAGCACGGGGGATTTCTCCTCGGATTTGTTCCTCGTTAATCTCAGGAGGTTGCGAGTCAAAGAGGACTCCCTTTTTTTAAATCTAGCTTCAAAGACCTCCTCTGAACCGATGTCTTTAATGTCTGTTCTGAGAACGGGCTGATGAGGGGTTGTTGGATGTTCGGGGACAGATTTCGTAGAAGCTGCACTGTTGGGACGGTCAGGAGCTGCTACCTTAGAAAATACTGCTGGATGTTCAGATCGCATTGGGGTAGTTGTCGAGGCATGTGCAGTAGTTTTTGATTGGTCAGTGTCAGATTCTCCAGATTGAACAACAATAGTTTTCATAACACTTGCATATGCTGATGATGGTTTATTGTTTTTAGGTGTACCTGCAGGAGAACTCCCTTTGGTTGTAACATCTCTGATAATATTCAACTCCTGATTATTCTTTTCTTCATCATCGTCTTTATTGACAAGTATAGGAGCTAGCGCAGAGGGTGACCTATTATGTGAATGCTTGCTAACTAATTCTGGTTTGTCTCCCTTTTCAAAGGAGTCTTTGGTCCAACTCTCTGACATATCATCAACTTTAGTATTCTTATCTACACTTTGAATCTCATCTTCAAGTTCTTCAAAACATATCTTTTTCTGTTGGTCCTTTCTTTCTGCTGTGGGTAGTATAAAGGAAGAGCTCTCCCTGGGTGATGCAGGGGTGTCCTTGAGTCCACACTCAAGGTTTGTTTGCTCGGTAAGCACCGACATTGATGTGGCCTCCTGGAGTTTCTTCCCTTCTGGGCTACCATGGACCAAAGAAGGTATCTCTAAGGGGGCTCCAAACCTCCTGTGCAGAGGCATGGGTTCAGAATCGCCTTGGGTGAAGGAAGAGCTTTTTCTGAAAACTTTGGTCTTTGCCATATCCTCACCAGAACTCTCTGAAGACGCAGCTCGGGTGAGCGTTGGTGGTCCGATGCGGGATCTCATCAGATCTCTATCGAGTGACCCACTTTGCCTTTCATCGTCCATGCCTAGCGTTTCAAACAAGGGACCTCGCAAACCGCTCATCTTTTTGTCCACACTTCCCCCTCGTTGAAGCCGCTGCCTCATTATCTCCAGTTTTAAGGCGTAGTCTTCCTGACTTAGTGTAGTGGCCCCAGGGCTCGGGCTGCGATTGGGTAGTTCCATTGAAACAGCCTTTTTGAGTTTGTTTTTATTTGTATCAGCGTCTCCGTTAGCGTCACCGTCTTCTGGATCGATGTGGAGGAGCAGGGCGGAGTCAGCCGAGCTGCCCCTCCTCATCGTAGCCCGCCTGGACTTGGTCTGCAAGTCCTCACTTTCTACACTGGATCCTTTCATAAGGCGGGCTTGGTCCAATTTCACATCTTGCTCTCCATCCTTTTCTACGTCTTTCTCTTCTGTTGCACTGTGATTGTTCCCCTCTCGGCCAGTAACCATCTCCCTGTCCTTTTGTCTTTTGCCATCGATGGTCTCATTGGAGCGTGTGGTGCCGTCTTCGTCTCCAGGTATTTCATTAAGGGAGACCCTAGATCCGGAAAACACCACGGAGAGAGGCATGGGACTGAAGGGAAGCTCGTCCACGTCTTCGTCAGAGTCGGACGAGGACGAGGGGGGCGGCGAACCCTCCTTCAAGTGGCGGGCGACGGCAATGGAGATATGGCTGGAGGAGTCGTTCAGCAGCTCCGGGATGGTGCGCATCACCATCTTGGATTTATAGTTGATTAAGGAACGCTACAGACAGAAATGTGTATTGTCTGAGTCATGCTAAAACAAAAAACATGTATGCATGATACATGTTAATACCTAATTATATTGATTGTTATACCTGCCACCGTCTTCTAGACAAGACTTGTTTCAGCATTGCTGTGTTGATAGTTCTGTTGGTAGATGACTATAATAGAAAGTAGAGAGGGGCATTATTAACATGGTCAACAGTATACAAGACTCTTAAACGCTGTTTAATCTATATTACCTTAAACCAAGGGTGTCGAAGGCAATCGACTCCACTAGGCCTCCTGGTAGAACAACAGTAATCATAACGTAGACGCTAACATTTTATGTATTTAGCTCATTGCTTATTTAAACGGTGAACAAAAAATGATGAATAGATGTTATATTGAGACAGAAGAAAGAGAAGGCAATAGCATCCAAAACGAACTCACAGTCTGTCCACCACCAACAGCTTAATGACAAATCCTTTCGCCTCTTTGCAGAAGTCAGAGAACATGCTCTCTTCAAAGGCCACATTATAGTTCCGGATGTTTAACACAGTGGCTCTGTCATTCTCCCCAGCAAACGGAGAGATGCCAGTTAGGCTGGAATGATGAAAAATAGCACAATAAATAATGATTCTTAGCCAAAATTCAGTGCATATCAAGTGTGTTTCTTTCAGTAAAATACACAGTTTAACTACATACCAAAGAAAAGTGATTACACCAACAGGCCTAATGGATAGAAGGAGACAGGAAGCGGTTATGTATTTCAGAGAACAGGACAACATGCCAAGATTACATTTTACAAACTAAAGGGTAGCGGTTTGTTGTGAGCAGCTGCCTCTCGGAGCCGCAAAACAGGTGGATTACCAGATGTCTGTTGCCGTGGAGACTGGAGTTTGGTTAACAATCTCAGGTGCAACGTATTCCGGAGTGCCATATTTGCAGTAATATTCTTCGCCAGCCTCCAGCTTCATGGCATTGCCAAAGTCACAGATTCGGATCTGGTCACTACCGGGGCGTACCATCAAAATATTTTCTGGCTATGGAGGATTGCACAAAGCCACATCGGCGTTAGAAAAAAATGGAAAGCATGGTTATATTACAATTGTACAATATCAGGTACCTGTTGATAAAGTTAAAATATTTAAGATTGTATTGATTCACCATGTAATAAGATGTTGTCACGCTGTTTCATGAATTGACAGTATCTTGTTGATTTCTGAAAAGCATCTTCAATTGAGATGTGATCACTACAGCTAAGTAATCTGGATGTCCAATTGTGTGTTTTCAATTTGTATCTAAACACAATAGAAGTCTGACTTTGGGATGAACACAATTTTGACCCAGCCATTATGCATATACACTGTGTACAGTATATAATCCATATGAAAATATTCTGTTGAAAACAGGTGTTCAAATACATCCTAAATACTGTACAAAGAGAGTGTTTAAGGATAATGGCAAATTCATAAGCCTCCATTGAGGGCTTCGGAAAAATCAGTACCTTTATATCCATGTGAGCAATGTTTTTTTGATGGAGATAACTAAGGCCCTCCAAAATCTGTTGAACACTTGATCGGACCTGCAGAACAAAACAAACCAGTGCATTATGCATTATGTAATTAATCATACACAGTGCAGTTAAAGGCAATCTGCCACGAACCTCCAATTCCTGTAGCGTTGTTTTCTTAGCCATTCTCTCCAGCAACTCTTCGTAACATCTTTGAACAACAGTTCAGGAGAAAACAAGACACACAACGTGCTGCTCAGTCCAAGTGGTGGGAGACTGAGAGATGAATTATAAAATAGCAAAATTCCCACACACACTCAGCACCCAGCTAATTCAAATGATCTGCGATGAGTCAGAAAGAGGCAAAGCAGAGATTTGGCTCATTCATGCCTGTGGGGTATGGCATAAGACGTTAGGATTCATGGGATGAATAATATGTGCTCCTGGGGACAGAGAAATGTGCATTTACAGTTGACAGGGAAGCAGTTTAAAGTTTTTAAATTAGGAAGAAGTGTTGTTTTGTGCATTATGGTAGTATGAGGTTTCATAATTTTGGTGCAGGTTATACACATCTGTAGCTAATACATTTAATATTGGGTGATTTTGGTGTGCTGGTTAACAATAATTGACAAGTAGTACGCTTACAGAACAAATCTAACACCCATTATTTACAGTTTCTGTACCTGTGAAAATGATCTATTGGCAAAAATTAACAACAGAATTAAGTAACAGAAGTACAATTTATTACTGGTAATTAAAAATTTATTTGCTATTACAAAAAGAAAATGAAAAACCTTGGGGCTAAAAGGATACAATTCTGTGATGACGATTAGGACGTTTTTCTTCTCAAATGTGTCGTGGAAGTTAAGAATTGTCTGGTGGTTCAGCTCTGACAGCAGAGTCATCTCCTTGAGAGCCAACGCCTTCGTCTTGCCTCGTGCGGTAATGAATTTAGCAGCAAATTCGGCCTTCCCTTTCTTCTGCGTGACCCTCTTGATATAAGAGAAAGCCCCCCTAGATAACCAGACACAATGAGAGCATCTCAGGTTTGGTTTCACACACTATTAGACATCCAACAAAAATCAGACGTTTTTGTTTTTACATTTGTAGTGTATCCAGAGCAGTGACGTGCGGTCAGGCGCGGCAGAGGAGGCAGTGCCTCCCCTGTGTCATAAAATGTAAAGAAACAAAATTATTAAAAATAAATACATAAATATTTGTCCACTGATCCGTGATCAAAATTGAATTATTGCATGATTCCA
>JAODTR010037956.1:0-20326 GCA_025399935.1 Amblyopsis rosae | reverse complement strand
TGTATGGTTTTGTTCACCCTTGCGGGTTATTGTTTATGTGTTGGTGGACGTTGAGATAGCTAAGGCTAATTTTGATTATAGTGTACTTTTTCTTTGTTTAGTGTTTCGTATTAAACCCTTTTGCTTTCCACCTCCGTTGTACGCCTATCTTGTCACAATGTTATGGTTTTAATGATGTACATCATTACATTACTTTACATCACCTTTATAATTTAAAGTTATTCACAGACAGTTCACATAATATAAAATGTGCCATTTACCATCAATTACTGTAAAGCCAACACACTCAATTAATCAAAACAATCATTTAAAAACAAATTAAAATAATCTAATGATTATGTAATGATTCAAAATCAACCATTAGTCTATATAAAACTAAGGAAAGTATTTGTGCAATTACCATTTATTTTGTCATTGTGTTCTTAATGTGCATAAATTATATTTTAGAACGTCCTTCAGAGATTACTAGTGCTAGAGCTAGATTCAATTTAGGAACGTGTTGAATTAATGCACTGATTATTTAAACCTTCATTATGTAAATTCAAGAAAGTCACTAAAGTGAAATATACCTAAAATAATTTGAATTGTAGCTCTGTTATAACTAGAAATCCATCCTCGTGTGGTTTAATGTATAAATCTGTATGGGTGGTTTTCAGTGACTGTGTATGATATATAATGACCCAGCCTTGTCGGTAAAGTAGGCTAATTGATTTGAAAATGAGTTTTTCTGCAGTTGGAGAAACGATTAAGCACGTTTTGACAACTATAGCAGCTTGGCCTATTCCGCCGCTTGACACGGATAAGTCTTAACGTGATTGACTCATCCTTGGTTCGTACGTATGCCTAAACCCCCAAGCTCCCAACCCGTTCTCTTGCTCCGGATTCACTCTTGCGTATAGCCTATAACTCGTTGTATTCCTGTAGTGCCTTTGAGCAGCGGTTGGTGTTTATCAGCATCTGCACTCCGCGTAGGCTATTCCTGTCAACTAGAAGTTGCACTGCAGGGGTGGGACTTCTGCAGTCTGGGGGAGCTGCGGCTCCCATAGAAATGCTTCCAGCAGCGGTTTCCAGAACCACTAACGCAGGCGGACATCTCCGAGCCTAACAAAAGCCCCCCTCTTTCTCGTATATGACTGGCATATGAAAGCCAAGCCCCCGCTCACCCCTGGATGCATACCGGGAGGAGTGTGAATTCCCGGGCACCTGTGTCGTTGAATGGAGATAGACGCTTGAAGAAGGGAGCGCGGTGGAGTTGGTCCCCCCTTCCCCATTGCACCAAAAAGAAAACTCTGGGTAAGAAATGCTTTTTCCCTTAGGCCATCTGTATTGCTGAAGTATTTTACACCACAAGCCGTGACTACGATGGTGGTCTTTCATTATAGCGAGTCGTGGACTTCCCTGCATCTTTCTTAGCTGTTGTTGTTTTCCATCGACAATGAAGAGTCAATTTAATCGTAAATCATAAAATAATCCTGCAATTATGCATCTCAATAGATGCGAGTATAGAACCCCTTCGGATCAAACGCAATCCCACGACTGCTCTTTACCTCAATCGGGATGGTTCGAATTGCAAACTGAAGTAGCTTTAGAATAAGACGAGAGTATGTTGCTGTAGACCGACTTTTGCAAAAGATAGCCTAAACTTTTCTCACTAACAGCAGATGATGTGGGAGCTGTTCTTTCAGCACTGTTGGACGAAACATAGCGAAAACCTGCGAAAGATGCGTGCGTTCTACGAGCTGCTGTTTTCTGTGTTGTAGCCTAAGGCCAAAGGTTGGCGTAGGCTGGTGAACAGGAACCCAATATGATCCCTCTGTGCGCATGTGCCACGTAATGTGCTAGCCCCTATTAATATAGGTAATGGGCTATACGCTATAGCCAACTAGTGATTTTAAATTGTGCTGGCCCCATTCCATCCTCTAGTCTCTTGAAACGTATTAGGGCATGTCACAAGAGAGTTTGTAACTAAGGTAGAAATTAACAAAGGTTATTCGTATCTTGAGACATTTACCTTTTTCATTTTTTATAATGGGCCCACTGGAGTCACTGAAATCTGTCTGACTCCACTGAGCTTATGAGATTTGTGGAATAAAATGCTAAAATGCCCAAACCATTTGTTCTGCTGAGAGCAAATGTGTCTGTTTTCACAGCTCTAATGATGGCTGAGGTTTCTTTCCTAAGTGATTTAGTGTCACAGAGCAGAAGTAGCCTACAGACCTTGTCTTTGAATGGCAGCCTGCTCTCTCATAGCCACTAAACGCACACATCCCAAGCTCCCTGTCCTGTTAGCTCTGTGCTGAAATACGACCTGCTCAGAATCCAATTCCTCTACCAACACTCACAATCATCTTAGCCATTTGTTTAACACACACTGTCGCCCACCCCTCACACTCTCTGCATGCTTTTTTGAATGTATTATTATAATTTTTTTATTTTTTACAGTAATATACTGAATATAATGCCTATAGCTGTTTCAGCCACACTGTACATCACCAGCCAGACATGTTATTGTCTGTTATTTTAATCTCTCTCTCCCTCCAGAGGTTCCCAGCTCATCCTCGTATCCTCATTCACTCTGCCCCCCCCCCCTCCCTCTCTCTCTCTCTCTCTCTCTCTCTCTCTCTCTATCTCTCTCTCTCTCTCTCCCTCTCACACACACACACACACACAGGTAGTGTTGTGTTATTTTCTCCACAGGCAGATGTGTAGGCAGCAGTTGTTGCCGTGTTGCGGTCCAGAGTTATGTTCTGATTCAAACAGTCAATTTGGCACAACATTTTTCTTATCTTCACTGGCAGCTCTCACACACACATCTTATTAGGTTATTTAAAAGGGAACGTTAACTACAACCTCCGCTGTTGGTTGCCATAGAGGCTGGGGAGCATTTCAAATGAGATACCAGGTGCATTTTGCTAAACTGAACCCTGTCTTTGGTTTTGCTTAAAATAATATGTAATATAAATAATAAGAAATAATACATATTAAGTGTCATTGTAAACGTTCTGTCTTGTCACCACAAGGTTTTGGTGGCATTGCACCGTTTGCGTCAATACAATAGTCAAATTGGTACATTATTGGGAAAACGTGCTTATTGTAATGAGGGATTTAACCCACCTGTGTTAAACCAGCTGCTGATTTAACACATGCCTCTGTATCCCTACTGTACCTCAATATTAAGTTATATTATCAATTATTAACGCTCACGACTGGTAAAAGATTAATACACTTTTCCTGGGCCATCCTGGGTATATGCTGTATACAAATATCACCATGCCATCAAAGAATGTAATTATTTCAATGATATGTTTACATTTTGGATTGAAACTCAAATATACCTTAAAGCAGACTGAAGCTACAAATTGATATTCAGAACAACAAACACATTCAGATCAAAGGCATCATTGTTTTCTTCACAGTTTTCTCACTGAGATGAGGCCAAAGGGATGATAGGTAGAAAACATTTACAGCCCAAAGAGTTTTGAAGCTGAGCCCAGTGGGGCTTTGCTGGGGCGAAGCGCTGCAGAGATGGGCGTTGGTAAGAAAACTACCCCAGAGAGACTCCTGTTGGTTTGCTCAAAGGCACATCGTCGGCTGTCAGCGGGCGCTGCACTGCACCCACCACTTTAATTGGCCTGCTTGGCTGGGGTCTGCAAAGCGCTCAGCAGAATTGAGTGATCTCCACCCCCCCACCTACATATCCCCAGCCCCTCTCCATGTCATTAGTGCAATGCTTCTGTATCCCCACCAGCCTCTGAGATATAGGGGGGGGGGGTTGAATGAGTCATACACCAGCAATACTGATTTCTTTTTTTTTTTGTTGCAGTTTGCAGAGGAGAGAGATATTGTTCTTGACTTTCTTTAAAATACACCCGCTGCTGCTGTTTCTGGGTGAGGGCCATGACAATGATATAATGTATATGTGGCCTTGTTTGTCTTATTTTACACTCTCGTAGGACATGCATACATGTTTAAGAATGCAGAATATTTAACTGGGATCATTACAACCCTAACCCTTTGTATCTGGTATATTAGCAGTTATTGTAGTTACTTTTTGGGCAGGTTAGTCTGGATTGCATGGCCAGTATTGGTTGATTAGCCATGCTCCTTACATTATATCATCTGTTTCCCCATATAAATCACAATCAATTGAACACAAGGTCACATTACTGCAAGTGTCCTGGTAACAGTTCATGACCATTGTGTGAATTACTCCTCCAAAGCTTTCCAAATTCCTCACTGAGGACTGAAAAGAAACAGTCAACGTTCTGAGCGGTTTCTAACAGATTTAATGTGTATGCTTTCAGGCTGGCTGCAGCACCATGTCCTCTGCTGAGACTGGGGATATATCAGGCTACCATCTGAGTGGTAAGTAGCCAACGGTGTCATGACAGGCTCTCCTGGTTTGTTGTGAAAAAACGCTGCCATTCTGTTCCCGCTCGGCAATCTGAGCCAACGCAGCGTGAGCTGCGACACTTTGGGTGTCGCAGCTGTCTCTTCCCTGTGAGCTATCAAATGTTTTTCGGTGCAAGAGTAACTAAAAGAAAAGTTAACAGTGTGACACGCTGAGTGATTTTATGAGCGAGTTCCATACTTTTGTGCAGCATCACGCCATACATATCACAATGCAAAATGGTTCAACGCTACACAGAACATTGTGTTTGGCATCTGTGTCTTTACGAAGCCAAGATAGAAATGTCGACGTTAAGCTCTCCCTGAGAGGTAATTTGTCTTGTGAACAATGGCTTGTGAAAAGCTCTGCAATAATTTATTATATCCCTGCTTGAAGTGCTGTCGGTTAGATGTTCAACGGTTCAATGCAGAATTTCATTGGAGTCGTTCAGTTGTTTTCTGTAAAGTTTTAATTATTTGACAGATACAACTTTTCTTAAGACGGCCAATCGATTCCTAACTCGACATAGTAAAGGTAAAGGGGGTAAAGGTGCTTTTATTGTCACATACACATATATGTAGCAACATTGATCCTCTGCATTTAACCCATCCCTCAAGGGAGCAGCCACTGTGCAGCGCCTGGTAACCAACTCCTGACTTTTGGCAGTGTCACTGGTCAGATGGCACTGAGCGGAGAATGATGAAGCATGTTTTTTGATGTCCTTGTCTCTCTGTGTCCTGACGCAATCACACCTGGTGTCAAGAAGCAAACATTTTCTTCTATCCAAACCAAATGGCATGTGGTCATTATATTGAGCTACAGTATATAGAAGCTACAGTGTTGGTGACGTTCAATCCCTTAGTGCTGTGTGTGTGTGTGTGTGTGTGTGTGTGTGTAGTGGTGCGTAACCCCCCAGGTTGGGAGGCAGGGATCTACCTGGTTGGCTTCCTTGTGCTGTTGGGCGTGGCAGGACTCAACATCTGGAAGCTGTGGAAGTCTGGCACTTTCCCCGCACCCTCTCCTTTCCCCAACTTTGACTACCGTTACCTGCAAGAAAAATATGGAACCTCCTTCTCAGAGGTCAAGCAGAAGGTACATGCACATGTGCTGTAGATACACAAGGAAATTATGTGCTTAATCCAATTTATTGACACACGTGGAGATTGGAATACATTCTTTAATGTTTTTGATGCTACATATACGAATCTTAGATTTTCTTGATGCGCAAAAATGTGTACACTATGAAAATGTGTTTTAATGGCAAATAACATTAACCAGTTGTTTTTTATCCTTACTTTACCATATTGACAAGCCGAACCTTGTTCACGGCAAGGAGACAAAACACATTTAAGTCCTGTCCAGAGCCACGTAGAAAAGAGCGTTGCGTCAACTCCATTCTCTCCAATGGACCCTTTTTTTTCACAGCAATGGTGACTCGTGGAACCTTGTAACAGTTCCTGGACGTTAGCCGCGAATACTAGAAGCACCCTATAAAATATAAATGTTAATCGATGCATTTATTCACTACTAATTACCAAAAATTGCAGTTATGCGTCTGTATTTATCAGTTCAAATTGCCCGCCAAGCACTTCCTGGAACTGTTTTGCATATACCTGAATTGCGTGACCATGGAGAATTTCTGAGTCTTCCGTTGGTGCGACTCTCTCCTACATGGCTCTGGCCCTGTCTAATTCCCTCCCTCTATCTGCTCTCTGAAGCGAGTGGCAGCCAACAACCACCGTCGGATGTCCACCACGTCCAGTCGCAAGGCCAGTCTGGCCCTGGGGGACACCCCGGACGGCTTCAGGGACCTGGGCCACCTGGAGCTCATGAGCAGGGAGTTGGACCCGGTCGGCATCACCCTGAACCTGAATCGCTCCATTTCCACGGACTCGCTCAGCTCGATCTCATCCATCGCCAATAACTTTGGCCATGACTTCACGGTGGGCCAGCTGGAGGTGACCCTGGAGTTTGACCCGCCCAGGCACTCGGCCCAGGGTGCGGGCCTGCTGCACATCGCTCTGCACCAGGGCAAGGATCTGCTGGAGAGGGAGGAGGGAGACTTCCCTGCCTGCTTCATCAGAGTCTCTCTGGGGCCAGAGGAGCTCAATGTTGGCGTCACCAGGGTAAGAGGACTGTGTGTGTGTGTGTGCCTGTTACGTGTTACAAGTAATAAGTATCGGCTCATTTGTGCTGCTCTTTGCTGGAAGTGTGGATTTAGTGTGCATTATATTGGACATTCTGTGGTACAGATCAGCTTAACATCCGAACGTGTTCATTTGAGGGTAATCAAGAATGATGCATTTCATGGTTAAAATTAAGGATGGTACCTATACTGACTTAAATAACTGGATCGGTATCGGTGACAATTGGACAGTTGTAGCCGATCCATGGGGCTAATCCAATTAAATTAATTTACATGCGTAGGTCTACTGTCAAGCATCAATAATGTCTCACCTACACAGGCCACACTATTAGCAGCAGGTTTCTAAAAGTCCTAAAATAGAGATTGGCTGTCATTTACTTTGCAACTTAACTTTATTTACCACTGGAATCGGATCGGTACTCTGTATCGGCCATACCCAAAGTGCTGGTATCTGTATCGGTATCGGGACTGAAGAAACTGAATCGTGCCATCCCTAGAAGAAATGGTCAACATTCTCTCTGGTAGCATACGCTGGATAACCTCAGTAAAGGTTCAGTAGGTAGGAATACAGTACTTATTGATTTTTCAAAGCTCCCTCACTCAAGCACACAACCATATGTAGTGTTTATAGCTATACGGGCGTGGTTTTTCAATCAGCGTCGTGTTTATAGCTATGCAGGCGTGGTTTAGGTGTGCCGACTATGGTGCCGACAGCGAAAACGACCAGATGGTTCATCTAATCCACTGCCATGTATTTTTTTGAAAGTACAGCCATTCACAAACAGCTTTAATGTACGGCTCCCCAAATGGAATTGTGAAAACAATGACATGTCAGGTTAATATACTCCACCACAGCAGTATAATTCCTAGGCCAAGCTAATCATTCCTGTTTGCAGGAACAGCCATTTACATTTAGTGTTATCGTGTCTGTGATTTTATTTTAGGAAAATAATGCGTTGCCATTCTAATAATCAGGGTTAGGGGGAATGCTCTTTTAATTCACATAATTTAAAGTATATTATATCTGCAAATACAGCAGTTGGTGTCTTCAACTAGTAAAACCAATCCATTTGGAAACCTGCAATTTGCCTTCTTCGCTATGTCTCACCAGAAGGTTCATGGTATGGCATTGTGCTTTGTTGCACTTATCTGTCTGTCGGTGTGGCTACACAAGCTCTTCAAAGCCCCCTTCACAGCACATGATTTTTGTTGTGTTCATTTGTTCAGCCTGTGTGTAATAATGGCGCCAGCCTCAGAAGCCACGGCTTGTTCTCTTTTTTTAATGTCAGGAGCTGTGTGGAGGAGCAGATAAATGCTGACATCAGCGTTATTGCACAGTGTGAACACACAGGGACAGGTGTCTAAGCAAGGCTTCTCTCTCTCTCCCTCTCCCCCCCCCTCTCTCTCTCTCTCTCTCTCTCTCTCTCTCTCTCTCTCTCTCTCTCTCACACATTTCCTTGCTTTCTTGTATTCTCTTCTTTTCTAGTCTTTCCTTGTCACTTAATCATCACTTTCTTTTTTACTACTCCTTTATCTCTCACTTCCCTTCATAAACCCACCCACCCAGACCCACACACACACACACACACACACACACACACACGCACTAGCACGCACACACGCATACGCACGCACACACACATACACACACAGACATCTGTCTATGGCTTTTGTCTTGTACTATACAGTATGTGCGTGTGTGTCTATGCAGATGTTTTAAAGCAATGGCTTAATGCTTATTCTATTGACAGATACTTCAAAAACCCACTCATAACTGGGCTACTATCTGCAGTCACTACATTGTGTGTGGCTATTCTGCATTCCAAAATACTATATCATTATAATGGTATCTTGCTGTAATATTTCATAGGTGACACTTCCAAGGTAGCCCTCTGTTGATATAGTCTCTGCTCTGAATTAGGAATTTCTTAGAGGTATACTGGGTTGATGTTTCACATTGTTAAGAGTACAATTTCAAT
This sequence comes from Amblyopsis rosae, assembly GCA_025399935.1. Classification (NCBI taxonomy): domain Eukaryota; kingdom Metazoa; phylum Chordata; class Actinopteri; order Percopsiformes; family Amblyopsidae; genus Amblyopsis; species Amblyopsis rosae. The sequence goes on along the minus strand of JAODTR010037956.1, from coordinate 11,811 downwards.
GGCAGAAAGGCCAACTGCTACTATTGTCTATACATGCATTTAGTAAAAATGTTTGTCCAATTTGATTGTGCCCCTAATACGTATGCAGATACAGAGAGTCTGGTGTAGTTCAAATATCATTAAGTATTAGATGCATTCACAGTGTGGGGAATTACCTCCCCCTGCTGATTAAATAACATGTTTACTGGAGGTTTATGCTTCAACATGATGACAAGAACTTCAAACTAACAATAGTTACAGTTAAAAATAAATACAATTTGTTATAGGCTTGTCTGTGATGAGACCCTTCCACAATATGTTATAGGGGAAAACTTGTTGTGCCAAAAAGTAGCCTATAGAGAGATAGCTTCTGCATAAACCATTTAGTTTTTTCTTTAAATTGAGTAAAGCTTCAGCTATCTTATTACCGTATATTAAATGAGTATGATCCTAATTTAATTTTAAATATTTATATTAAACATTATATGATTTAATGCTACTTTGGCAGCCTCAGTAAAAGGAGATGACACTATCTTATAAACGAATTTCCTCATACGCGAGGTATTCAATATATCAGGGGTCCCCAATAATTAGTCTCTATGGTTTTCGCGGGAGGGTCCCTTGAACTGTATCATATACCATTTCTAGATAAAATACATTGATATATTGAAATAAAAATAATATAAATTTTCATATGACAGACTTATCGAAGCTACTTCTATTTCATATTTGCTACTTAGTGCTGTCAGTGGCTCCCTTCGAGGTGGCTTCCTTGAAGATGTAGCCAGAGGTGTCATGCTTGATACTTGCAAGCTATAACATTACTGTGGGCATTAGGGGGCATTGTCACTTTCAACAATTCCAACTGAAAACGCACCAGTCTACAGTATATAATTATACAGTATACTGTATAATTTTCTGTCTTATCTTCTTCACAGGTCCAGACCAATGCGTTCACTGTAATATTTGATGAGCGCTTTTCTGTCCCTTTGGACTTGTCGGCTCTGGAGGAGACCAGCCTCCGCTTCGCTGCGTTTGGCATCGACGCTGATGAGAGAAACACCAGCGCAGGCGTAGCAGAGCTGAAGCTCTCAGATTTGGACCTAATCATCAGACCCTTCAATGCCTGGCTTTACCTTCAGGACGTCAATAAGGTGTGTCGCTCACTTTTATTACCTTTGCTAAAATAGGCATACATTAAAAAAATGTCAATAGTTATTACTTTTTTTATATAATAATATTTCAGTCCATAAATATACAGCTGCAGAGAGACCACTGCAGCAGTTGCAGTACATGCATTTGTAGTTTTCTTTTTAGATTTTTTTTTTTACATAGTATAGTATGTATTTTTATACAATTACATTTTGAATATGTGATCTCTTTTTTTATTCTAATTTTTTTCATGAGGATGTATTGTATTTTAAATAAACAACAAATCACTACTATTTTGCACAGGTATTGTATACAAATGTTCCTTAGTGAATGTGTTATAAGTGTGCATTGTAATACTTGTTTCGACTGTAGGCTGTAGATGCAGTAGGAGAGATTCTGTTGTCTCTCAGCTACCTGCCTACAGCAGAGCGCCTCACGGTGGTTGTGGCCAAGGCCAAGAACTTGGTGTGGACGAATGGGAAGAGCACTGCAGGCAAGTGTTGTGTTGTGTTATGTGTGTTCTAACGGTGTGGGGGGTTCATGACTCTCTTTGCAACACATTGTTTACGGTTGCCGTGTTTTCTTTTAACGTATTCTGCTGTTATCCACACTGCCGCGCACGTGCAGTCTTCCAAGGTGATGTTTGAGTCGTGCCTGGTTTATTTATTTTATGTATGAAGGAATATACAGACTATCAGATATTTATGTTGGTCAATAAACGGAAGACTTAGTATATACCAACAACCTTATTGTCCAGATATCTTTTCATAACGAATCTAACCATTAGTGTCCCGCACAACACATGTAGGCCTGCCACGATAATTATTATATTGACTTATCGTGCAATATTTAGATGTAACCAGGGGCGCAGTAGGTGGGGGGATGGGGGGGGACACATCCCCCCAATTTCGTAAAGAACATAATCATTCCTATAGTTTTCATTATCTTGGCTTGAGACAACCAGGATTTGTCTCACATCAATCTGGATCTCATAATCGCACAACACGAAACTTTACTGTACCATACAGGAAAGTTAGTTTTCATCTTGCAATTAGTAGTAAATTAATGCATGTATTTATGCATTAATTATTATTATATTATTATTATTATTATAGTATTTAGATTTAAAATAGTATTTATAGTGTATTTTTAGTATTTAGGCTAACTTACGGGATCTATTTAGAGGCTCCGTTGCTGTGAAAAAAACGGTCCATTGGAGTGGAGTGAAAGGAGATGCGCAACTCTGTTATTTCCATGGCTCTGGTGTAACCATACTATAATTTCTGTTGATAACACAGACTAGTATGATCACTGACTAATATGTTGTCGTCAAGCATTTATGGAGTTGTGTAAAGCTCAAGCTGTAATAGATATTCTTTGGATAACGCGGTTTTATGATAAGAATTAATTTGATATACAGACTAGGTGTGTATGGGCCTATATTATGCATTTGTGTGCATGTGAGTTAATGAGTGTGTATGCAGGTTTGTGTTAGTTTTCTGAGCATTTAAATTGTGTGTAATACTATCCCTCCCACTTTCCTCTTCTTCCCATTGTCATTATCAGATCCATTTGTCAAAGTTTACCTTCTGCAAGATGGCAGGAAAATCAGCAAGAAGAAGACCTCCACCAAAAGGGATGACACCAACCCCATCTTCAATGAAGCCATGATCTTCTCCGTTCCATCGATTGTTCTACAGGTGACATTAGAGACTGCTGCTAATCACGTTTTCCCTTTTAAGTTAACCTTTAAAATCACATTTTTAAAATCAACAGGGTATAGGAAATATAATCTTCTTTTAAAAAGTGTGACTATTACATGTTGTATTAATTTCAACGTCAAACTAAATATGTAAAAAAAAAAACATATATATGAAATATATACAATGAAAGAGTTACAATAGAGAAGGTTTTCACTATTATTCTACTACAACGCTACAAACCTTCAGAATGTTTCGCTACTAAAAGAGCAACACATCACTGACATCATTGTTTGATCATTGAATGATAAATTGACATGTTAGTAGTCATGGTGACAAGATGCTGTAACTAATCTAATGTAATATTGCTGCTATATGACCTGTCCAACTATTGACAAATGTACTACATGTAAGTCACTTTGGATGAAAGCGTCTGCAAAATGCCGTGAATGTAAACATCGCGCCGGTTTTCTCCTTTCAGGAGTTGTCACTCAGGGTGACAGTGGCAGAGGGCTCGGATGATGGGCGGGGCGACAACGTGGGTCATGTGATCATTGGCCCTGTGGCCAGTGGGATGGGAATCACCCACTGGAACCAGATGCTGGCAACTTTGAGGAAACCAGTGTCCATGTGGCACCCTCTGCGCAGAACATAGTCATAGTCTGGACCTGCATTCAGTCCCTTGGTGTACCCTTCACCTCTTAGTATGCGACCATAATGGTTTGATTCCAAATTTCAACTAGGGAGACCCCCTTTGAAAGGACAAGAGTTGGAGAATTGCTACCCTGAGTCTTATTTGAAATTTGCTTCAGACTATCAGGAGGAGTGTAACATTAACCAGGGTTGTCTTTTGGAAGGGGCAGTCCGTTTGGTTTGGTTAGTACTGACAACAATTGTGAAATGAATTGATTAAATAGGGAAAAAGCACTCTGTCCCTCCACACTGCACCCAATACTGCCTCCATTTGTTTCCATTACCTGTTTAACTGATTAGGCTTAATGACATATGTGTTTTTGCCCTCCACCAGAACCAGAAAGAAAAAATTGTTAATTGAATGTTTTTATTTTTATTACAAAGTACTGTTCAGGCGTTTAAGCCTGGACCTTCTGAGTATTGATTTAGAAAGGGAGCCAAGACGCTTGCAGGCAAAATCCCCCCCCTGCATGGTCCCTACTGTGGTTGTATATCATTGTTAAGAGAATGACTAGGATTAAACAGAACAGGTGGAATTGCTTCTCTTTCAAGAAATTACTCGTGTGTCCATATCCACCATTGGCCGATTTAATTTATTTCTTAATGGTTTTTATTAAGACAAGGTTTGCTTGCATCCTTTGTTACAGTGAGAGTGACAAATTGTCTGGTTTTAGAATGTTGCATATTCTGTATTGTGTGTTTTAAAAAAAAGAAAATAAATTAACCCAGGTACTTTTATCCAGGTGAACTTAATGTAATTGTAGCAGCTATTACAGGGTGGCCAGATCAGATGTAACGATACAGTAGGTGTCTTTTTGCTTTGTTCCATTTTTACCATATGCAAACATTTGCAGCATATATTGATGTTTTAGTGTAAATGTAAATAGTGTACTAAACATTATTATAATAATTATTATTATTACTACAAAGTATACTGAAACATGTTTATTATTTATTTAATTATTTTCATCATGACATATGATCACATGGTATTACATTACATTTTCTGTAGTTTGCACATGTCGAAAGAGGCTGCCTTTTCTATATGATTGAGATTCCAGTCATTAAATCTACATATTCAATACAAATAATGTTGCTGACCACTAATATATAATAACCTCTGGGAATGTTGTATGTATCATTTTATGTATACCCTATTCCATTTTAATGTGTCCACAGTCCACATTTTTTGTTTTAATGAGAGGTTGTCTTCATATATATATATATATATATATATATATATATATATGCAAAACACACAAATGTATAAAATATATACTTTGTGTGTGTGTATATACATATACATACACACACACACACACACACATGTATAAATATATACAAATATATATACTGTGTGTGTACATATATAGTCTCTTTGTTTTTGCAATCACTTCTATAAGAGATAGTTTTTACCCAAGCAATCTGAAAATCATCTAGCTACCATTGTTGATATTAGTGTTTGAAACCACTGGTTGGTACAATTGGACACTTGTAGCTGCCACTTGCCAGTCAAAACACTCGCTCTCCTCAGACATATTCTGCATCATGCTTCGTTGCAACTTTTATCATCTAAAATAGGCCTGTATAAAGTAAAATGGACGTCTGGCATTGTTTTTCACTTTCTAATGAAATTACACACCTCATACAAATTAATGTTCGACATATGCATATGATAAAAAGTGTTTCTTACCGTGCCAAATATTGAAGCAATATTTTCATTTACAGTCATCATTTACATAAATAGACGTTAGTTGCCATAATGCATGAAGTTATTTAGCACTTGCTATGAATGTGCCTCGAGAATAAACTTATTGTATTGTAAGACTGTTTGAAATAAAAGAAATACAGGACTAGACTACCTTGTGTTTGCATGTGTATGCCATGGTTTATGCAGATACCTTTGAATGTACTCGTTACGTCACCTGTGTTGTTATCAGGTTGTTATATGATGTTTTTGCCCTTTTCTTACGAAAGTAGGTCACTTTGTCTTCAACAGCCAATCGGAGCACGGGGTCGCAAATGTAGGCGTGGCCACGTCGCCCAAAGTCCGCTTGGAGGGTTGCAAACGTAATTTAGACTGCGTTTCTGCGCTCTGTGCACCGATCGCATAGGCTACACTTGTAGATCCTGTCGAGATGGGGGAGAATAGAGACAAATCTACCGATCAAATGAAATTGTGGAAGGAGAACCGAGGTTCTCAGGTTTGTGTTATGCTTCTGATCGCTTAATCTGATTGCTGTATTTTGCAGCTCTGCCTCATGTGGTTATATCGGTTAAAGGTCGTATTCCGCTACGGTAGTGCTAAGGTGTCATGCTGGAATTGCAGAAACCTCTTTCCATAAGGTGGACAACAAGCCAAGTTTGCAGTATGGTAAAAACCTATCAAGTGTAAGAAAATATACAGCAGTTCACTAAATGTATATTGTTCTGAATGACAAAGTGGTGCAGTGATACATGGTGGCTAACGTTAGCTAACGTCTCTTATTCAACATCACAGCCATATTCTTTCTCTATAAATTGTGTTTTCCGTTGTGATATTGTAGTAGATAGGTTGCTGACATGAATTCTTATCAATCGGGAACATTTAGTAGCATATACTGTACACCTACTACTGTAGTAGTTATAGCAGGCTGTAGGAATACGACAGAAATTAATATTTCTCAGAAAATTAGCAAGACATGTTTATCAATTACAACTTCTATGGATACCGGTACCTACATCAAGGCAACGTTATAACTGTTTTAAAACCTCATAGTCTGTGTTTTGCTGAATATCCACTTTAGAAACATATGTATATAAAAGTTATTTCGACTGAGTGCTCCAACAATGAATCATGTCATGATAAACTATGCTTAAAATACATGTAGCGTATGTTAGTGGAAAAAAGCCACAGACTGACCGTAATTATTTCATTTTTATATATGTATAACTATTTCAGAGGTGCGAGACTCTGACCACGGGAGCTGGGGTCCCCGTCGGAGACAAGCTCAATGAGCTGACAGCGGGACCTCGAGGCCCTCTGCTGGTGCAGGATGTGGTCTTCACCGATGAGATGGCCCACTTTGACCGAGAACGTATTCCAGAGAGAGTGGTGCATGCCAAGGGGGCAGGTACGATACATATGACACAATGATGGGATGACTTTGCAGAATTGCCTAATACTATGTCTGAGCTGGTTGGTGTATTGGTCAATTTAAACATATTGTTTCTGTTGGTGTGGTTGTTTTTGACAATATACAAGCACATATGTTCTACTACCTATTTAATTCTAGTAATAATTTTAAAGGTCATGTTGCTTATGACAGAGCCACATGCATGCACCACTGCCTATCTGCCCATGAAAGTTATTCAGGCTAAGGTCAAAGACCTTTCGACTTAGGCCTTCGACTTTACAACACAAAACAAAGTAGTCTGGTTTTTGTAATTTAATTTACCTCCTCTCCACAATATGATTAGTCAACATCATACATCATTTACAATAAAATACATTGCCAGGCAGTATGGAATTTTATTTGATAAATATTCAGGTTGGGATAGGTATGGAAAATGATTTTTGGGCTCCATATTGTTTACCCTATTCAGTTTTCTAAAATGTCAGAAAGAAGAAATTGGTCAAACAAGCAGTTTTTTTCATTGTGTTTAGATGAAGCAACCAGCACAGCCAAACTGTTTAGGACTGTGTGAGTGTGCAGGCCAGAGTGAGCTTGTCTTTGAAAGCAAGGCAAGAGGTGTGGTGCCAATAGCTCTCCCTCACGTGCATTATGAGTTATAACTGTACCAAATCTAAACATGTGTGACCAAATTAGTTGAGAAGAAATGTGTTAATAGCTTTGAATTGCATCAACATTGTTTGGTGTCTGTTTGAGCTGTAGTATAGCCACATTCTTCTGCCAATTATTTTGTAAATAAATGGTAATATAGGCCTTAACATACAAGTTAACAGTTGGACATGTAACTTTTTATTTAGGAACCCTGCATTGCATATTTCATGTTTACTTGACTTGTATTGAGCATCCCTGGCAAGCTCTACAGTCTACCATATGAAGTGATGACACATTTGGTGGCTCTATTTAATGAACCAAATGTATTTCCAAATACCAACTGACTGTAGGCCCGGCCTGTCTGAAGCACATTTTGATCGCTTTATTTTTAAATCACTATACTAGCACCTGTAATTATCAACTTATTCACTTGACCAAAAAACAAATGGCCCCTTCCAATCCACAGGGGCATTTGGCTACTTTGAGGTGACTCATGACATCACTCGATACTGCAAAGCCAAGCTGTTTGAGCATGTCGGCAAGACAACACCAATCGCTGTTCGTTTCTCTACAGTGGGTAAGTTATGTCATTGCAACCCCAATGTTGTTGTTGTTTTCCCTGCTACCCTTATCTCAAAAGACATTACGGTCTGGATATTATGAAGCTTTGAATTGAGGCCAGGACACGTGTGTGTGTGTGTGTGTGTGTGGGCGTGGAAAATGCTTATCTGTAACACCACATTAATGTTTCCACCAAATGCTGATTGACCAATAGCAGATTGAAAATGAAGTTGTTTTATAATGTAGTCATTTCTGGCCGGGTCATGGTGGCAGATCACAAGCTTGTGTAGTTGCACGGGAGCAAACTTCCTACCTGTGACATCTTAGAATAGTTTATATTACTGCTTCTGGTCCTAACTAAATGGGGGATGTGCTCTGCTCATCTGCGCTTGCTCTGAAAGCTATCCCACTTGTATTGTGCCATCTTCTTCACAGCTGGAGAGGCTGGATCTGCAGACACAGTCCGTGATCCCAGAGGCTTTGCTCTCAAGTTTTATACAGAGGAGGGTAACTGGGACCTAACTGGCAACAACACCCCTATCTTCTTCATTAGAGATGCCCTTCTGGTGAGTGAGAGATTGCGCGTGTGTGTTACATTAGCGGTAATGTGTATGACTTTGTATAATTAGGTGATTTCAGTTGATATCTTTCAAAACATCTAATTCTGTGAAATACATCTACTTTCAGCAAAAGCCGCACCATCGTTGTGTGTGAATGTGAGGGACATGTTAATGGGAACATTATCACTTGACACAATTGAAGTATCAGACAATGGTATTTGGGAATAACTGTCACCAGAGCATTTTGCCTAAATTCATGAACTGGAAACAATAAATCTCTTAACTACTGCTGAAAAGATGAAGGCACAAATGCATAAACACTCTGGAAAATGAGTAAAGCTGCTGTCATGATTTAGTGACTAGTCTCTATGACTTTCTGCCACAAGATGTCACTCTAAGCGCACAGCATCTCAGACCAAAACAAATGCACCCTGGGCCACACACACATGCAGTAATGTGCAAGCTGTGCAGGCTGGTTATGTAAACAACAAAGAACAGAGGAGCTCGGATGACAACACCAAGGGAGTGTGATGTCATTCTCTGCTCAGGATGCAATAACTCCACTATATCTTTTCATAGAAAATGGATGTTTGCTGCTTTTAAAACATCATTTAAATGCAATAGAATATTCCTGCAGTAAAAAACATATCACGTGTGTGTCCTTTACCCCCATTGCAGTTCCCATCATTCATACATTCCCAGAAGCGTAACCCCCAGACCCACTTGAAGGACCCAGACATGGTGTGGGACTTCTGGAGCTTGAGGCCTGAGAGCCTACACCAGGTTAGCTACCTACTTTCATGCCGGCTGTCTGCTGACATGAGGTCACGGTTCACTTCACATGGGGCGACAGAGCACAGTATTCACTTACACAGAAATATTCAGTGGAAGTGGTTCTATATCTGATGTCCACGGTATTATCCGATCAACATGGGCGTATTACGTAGAGCCTTTGCAATTGAATGTTAAGCAGTATGTCGTGCCAATGTGGCCTACCTCTGTGGCGTTTTACTGCTTGACGTAGCGTTGCTTAAACCATGCTAATGTGATGGTGGTGTGATTGTGTCTGCAGCCCCAGATCGATAAAGATGTCTGTCTTTCTTTTATTTCTATCTATCCCAGCTGGGCCAATTCCACTTGGTCAGATGCCAGCACATGTATTTCAGTCAGCCATGATGCCAATGCTGTAATGCCTTGTTCCTTTAACCGCTACATAATAACAATTTGGTAATTTAGCAGACCTTTTCATCCAGACTATTATCTTATGGGCATCTTGTTTAAGGATGCGTGCCTATTGGCCGGCTGTGTCAGTGATTGAACCTGTGAGCGGACCAGCCTAACTGCTTTTCTCTTGTCGCCAGGTCAGCTTTCTGTTCAGCGACCGTGGCTTGCCAGACGGCTTCCGCCACATGAACGGCTATGGCTCACACACCTTCAAGTTGGTGAATGCACAGGGTCAACCAGTGTACTGCAAGTTCCACTACAAGGTCAGCGGAACAGTATTAATTCTTAGTAATAAAGTATTAAGACATGTATGTGCATGATCAGTGTTTTGTTTAATTTAGCTTATGATACAGCTTATGTAAAACATCATTGGAATGTATTTATATAGTAGAGCATTGTTAACTCTTTAAATACATATTTTCTAGACTGACCAGGGAATAAAGAACCTACCGGTGGAACAGGCTACCCGCCTTGCCTCTTCTAACCCAGACTACGCTATAGCAGACCTGTACAACAACATTGCCAATGGCAACTTCCCCTCCTGGACATTCTACATCCAGGTCATGACCTTTGAGCAGGCAGAGAAGTTTGCCTTCAACCCATTCGATGTAACCAAGGTACGGCATCTTTCTGTGTTTGGTAACGTACGCTAGACCTGATGTTTTTAACTGCTAAAAGCCATAATAAAATGAGCTCATTCCTAGATCAGTTCCTAGATTAAGTGTGAATGAGTGCTGTGCTGTAATGTTGAATAATAATAATAATAATAATAATAATAATAATACAATTTATTTATAAAGCACTTTTCAAAACAGTTACAAAGTGTACAGAATCAGAACAATACCATACATTTACAGCGTTTAGCATACGCTTGTATCCAAAGCGACTTACAAACAGTACATTAGTCAACAGTAGGAGAGATCATACACAGTTGTCAGCCGACATTCTGGTGGATAACAGCGTGTCACAGACCATGAAACAATTGAAAGAGTATAAAATAGAACAACCGTAAAACTACAATAGACATCCAAACTACATGCATCATTCCGTCATTAAGAGCAGCAGGTTGACACCGCTGTCCCCTCTGGCTCCGCCCACAGGTCTGGTCCCACAAAGCCTACCCACTGATCCCCTTTGGGAAGATGGTGCTCAACAGAAACCCCGTCAACTACTTTGCAGAGGTGGAGCAGTTGGCATTTGACCCCAGCAACATGCCGCCGGGCATTGAGCCAAGCCCAGACAAGATGCTGCAGGTGACCCACCCCCCCCCCCTTTGCATATGAGTCGCTATGGCAGGTGTTACCCGCGCCACACAAGCCTGATCACCAATGTCTGTGTGTCCACAGGGACGCCTGTTCTCCTACCCAGACACACACAGGCACAGGCTGGGGGCCAACTACCTGCAGATCCCTGTCAACTGCCCCTTCCGGGCACGAGTGGCCAACTACCAGCGAGACGGGCCCATGTGCATGTTCGATAACCAAGGTCAGTCATATTCTGGGCTTGCAGGGATAGGAAATAGGACATGCATACACGCATGCATGCATCTTACCAATTCTCTTACTGCTACTGATCGTGAGCGTGTGCATATAAAAACGAGTTTAATCATTACTGTGACCTTGGGAACTTTGGACCACAGATAATATGGCTCCCCAATGGCTATTCTCTGGTTGACATCTAGGTGGTGCGCCAAACTACTTCCCCAACAGCTTCAGTGCCCCAGAGACCCAGCCCCGCTTTCTTGAGACTAAGTTCAGGGTGTCCCCAGATGTGGGCCGATACAACAGTGCAGATGATGATAATGTTACGCAGGTAAGGATCCTAGACACATACGCCCTCAAAGGTATGTCTGCTTTTGGTATTCTGTAAGTACAGACTAGGTATTCTAAGTCACTGTTCAAGTGGATCTTCAATAGAGGGAGGTAATTGAAGTATCCTAGTCTCATTGTAAAATAACTTTAATGTTACACAGTTGGGTGTATATCTTCACAGGTGGCATGTTTTATAGTCTTATTGTAAAACATCTTTAATGTTACACAGTTGGGTGTATATCTTCACAGGTAGCATGTTTTATAGTCTTATTGTAAAACATCTTTAATGTTACACCATCCATCCATCCATCCATCTTCATCCGCTTATCCGGAGTCGGGTCGCGGGGGCAGCAGCTTCAGCAAGGGA